>MJUU01032397.1:128452-142228 GCA_002080025.1 Modiolus philippinarum
TTTATATGCAGTTTTATGACACTTTTTATTGCACTTTTTAGTCTTATTTCAATGCCATATGCATGGATTTTATGTGATTCGAGCACAATACCAAGACCCTGAGCATGCGAAGTTGATGAAATTGACTTTTATAACATGATCGAGTTGATGCACTTTTAGGTTGTTATATTAGTGAAAATGACTCTCTCTATGATTTTATACATCTGTGTGTCCCAACGATCCAGAATATTTTGCCCTAAAACTTTACAGTTATATAGAAGGTAATATACTGTGGACGAAAATACGATAAATAAAAAATTGGCTAGCACGTTGATTTTTTAAATAATTTGGACCAATTTCATTTTCTGCATAAAACGAGCTGTCTCCTGGTCGAAAATATAGCATGACATAAAAATGTAGATCCAATTTAAATACAACTGCAATCGGTTTCAAGAAAAAAAAACAAGATAGAATTTTCTACCCGAGTTTCTACTGTTTGTATGTATGACTATAGGTACGTGAATAATAAGTCTAAGGTGTGTGTCTCATACCGATTCAATTCACGAGGTGTTTGCAGAGTTGATCGTGTACACAGCAGGTGGTATCAACAGGGAATTATACTCCGAGGTCGTCATTTTTCCAGGTAAGGTCAAGTGATTTATACAGGTAGAAGTGGTCACCTGTCTTCTCAATAAACACTTAATTCACAATATGGTCAGTACAAGCCTGCATAACTATGAATACTTCTTGTATATGAATTCTAATTTCTACAATGTTTTCTGTTCATTTAATTGTGAACACGGGAACTTCGTAAAAGTTCTGGATATATTATCATTTTAATGATATATTAAAAAAAAAATAGCTGCAAATTTCTTTACTGAATAAATTACAAATCGTAGAATTTAGTGAAAGAAATTACATTTATTTGGACAGATCAGAGTTATGTACTTGTTGTTTTTACACAGGCTTATCGAGTTTTGGTATTTTTTGGTTTTTAGGTATCACGTGACTTTTTAATTTGACAGGATGACAATATGGCAGTCGATGCACCGGGATTTGCTCACAATTAATTCAGTCTTGTACAGTTAACCAAGACAATTGAACAGTAATACATATATTTATGTGCTAACTAAGATATGAGGAATAAAATATTGAATTTTTATTTTTTTGCGAATTTTCCCTTTAAAGGGGACCACCCAAGGACTATTGTGACAAAGTTTGGTTCAATTTGGCTTGGTAGTTTCAGAGGAGAAGATCTTTGGATGCATTTCCCATAGGATCCCTATGTTAAACTATGTTCCCTGTTGGCAGCCATCTTGGATGAGGTACAAACGCAAAAATCACAAACTTTAAAGGGGACCACCCAAGGACTATTGTGACAAAATTTGGTCCCCATTGGCTCAGTGGTTCAGAGGAGAAGATCTTTGAATGCATTTCCCATAGGGTCCTATGTTAAACTATCTTCCCTGCTGGTGGCCATCTTGGATGAGATGAGAACCTGCTGGACATATGTAGAAATTGTAGTTCTGGAAAACCTCAACACTTTTGCAATTCACATTTAACCTTTATCTCAAATAGTTTTTGAAATAAAGTAAAAACATTCAAAAATTGTGAAAATTCAAAGAAAAAGCAGCAATAACTCCTATGTGGGTAATCAGATTTTCTTCAAAATTGCAGGACATGTAGATCTTACTATGCTGACCATTTTTCTTATACAAACTTCACTTCTATCTTCTATGAATTTCAATATATAAGACCAGAAGTAAAGAAAAACTGAAAATTTTAAGGAAAAGGGGCAATAACTCCAAGACCGGTAAATGGATATTCTCCAAAATTGCAGGGCAGGTAGATCTCATCATGCTGATCAATTTTACTCCGATAAAATTTTGATATCTGTAATGGTTTTCGAGTAATTTGCAAAAAACAGCAATTTACCCTTATGTTCTATTTTTAGTAACAGTGGCCATGTTGTTTCAGAGGAGAAGATCTTTGAATAAAAGTTAACGGACGGATGGACGACGAGTGATGGCAAAAGCTCACATGGCCTTTGGCCAGGTGAGCTTAAAAACAAAACAAAAAAACAACAGGGGCTTGGTGTAAGAGTTGTGTCTATACCAAATTATATCACATTTCATGTGAAGGATATGAGAATTGACATTAAAATACATGAAATAAGTTGAACTTATTGGCAGGGGGGGAGCTGTGAACTGGGAAACAATAGTCGAAAATGGCATTACGCAAAATCTCCTGCAATTTGAAACAGGATTGCAGTTGATCTCCTGCAACTGGGTTTCAGAAGGTTAACAGGTATGGCATTGTGACATTTTATTTCTCGTACGCCCGTGCATGCACATCCCTGGGGGTAGGGGTACGACCCCCAAGCAGGGACTATACATTGTGTAATGTATAGTCTCTGCCCCAAGTAACAACATTTTGACCGTTTTAGCTGTTACTACTTCTTCTAGCAGGCTATTCCATATATCAACTACCCTGTTTGTAAAGGAGTACTTCCTGACATTTAACTTGCATGATTTTTTTGTTATCTTCTTTGAAAGGCCTCTTGTGCTGGACTGTGTGTTCATTTTAAACATTCCACATGTTGCTTGAATATCACAAGGACGTATTTATCATAAATCTCATTTAAAATCTTGAATACCTCAGTTAAAAATTATTTTTTTGAAAGATGTAT
Source organism: Modiolus philippinarum (assembly GCA_002080025.1). Taxonomy (NCBI): domain Eukaryota; kingdom Metazoa; phylum Mollusca; class Bivalvia; order Mytilida; family Modiolidae; genus Modiolus; species Modiolus philippinarum. The sequence goes on from MJUU01032397.1 coordinate 131,121, forward strand.
TGGGGGGCCAAAGTCAAGTGACTTTTGGCCAACCATTAAACCTTTTTATCGAAGAAAGGTGGTAAATCAAGTAATAATATTACTATCTGTGACAATGGGGAAATAATAAATGATCCATTGAAAGTTTCAAATGTTTTTAATGATTTCTTTGTAAATGTTGCCAAAAATATTGGTAATGATTCTATTAAAATTGATGAAATCCACCCTAGTATCTGTGCCATAAATGAACATAAGTCTTATACTGAAAAGTTGGTTTTTAATTCTATTGATGAAAGTTTTGTTGGTAAACAAATAAATAAAATGAATAGTAAAAAAGCGACAGGTTTTGATGGTATATCATCTAAAATTTTAAAATTATCAACACCTATAATTGTGGAGCCAGTTACTAGTTTGATAAATAAATCATTAAAATCTGGTATATTTCCTGAAAAATTGAAAATTGCTCAATTGAGACCTCTACATAAGAAAAATAATATTTTAGATAAAAGTAATTATCGACCAGTCAGTGTCTTACCAACTATTTCAAAACTTTTTGAAAGAGCCATATTTGTACAATTATCTGAATTTTCTGAAAATCATTTTAATCCTTTATTATCAGCATTTCGTAAGGGTTATGGGTGTCAAACCGCATTATTAAAAATAATAGAGGATTGGAAAAGGGCACTTGATGAAATTAAGTATATAGCCTCTATCCTAATGGATTTATCTAAGGCATTTGACTGCCTGCCCCATGAGTTAATATTATTAAAACTTGATGCATATGGGTTAACAAAAGAATCAGTCAGTCTGCTTGCTAGCTATTTATCGCACAGAAAACAATGTGTTAAAGTTAATAACACATGTAGTTCTTTCGAAACTTTATATAAAGGGGTACCCCAAGGATCTATTCTGGGGCCTGTGCTTTTTAATATATTTTTAAACGATATTTTTCATAATGTAAAAGAAAGTGTAATATACAATTATGCTGACGATAATACATTATCTTATGCAGACAGCAATTTAGATAAAGTTGTTAAAACCCTAGAGAGGGATAGTCATAAAATGTTGGATTGGTTTTCTAATAATCTAATGCAGGCAAATCCTGATAAATTCCAGGCTTTGGCTATTGGGAAAAAAACTTTTGATAAGAATATTGTTTTTTTATAAATGGTAACAAAATTGTTTGCGAAAAAGATGTTAAATTACTGGGGGTTACAATAGACTATGAGTTAAATTTTGATAAGCATATTTCAGAAATTTGCAGAAAGGCATCTCGCCAATTGAATGTTTTAAAAAGAATTGGTAAATATTTAAATAGGCTTGGACGTCTGACAATATATTACTCTTTTATATTATCTAATTTTAATTATTGCCCTCTTACTTGGCATTTTTGTTCTCAAAAAAATACAAAAAAGATGAAAAAATTCAAGAGAGAGCATTGAGATTTATTTATGAGGACTATGAACTTTCATATAATGAATTATTAGAAAAATCTAAATTACCATCATTAAGTGTACGCAGAATGAGGACAGTTGCAATAGAAACTTTTAAAATTTTACATAACAGAAACCCTGTTTATTTAAATGACTTGATTAATTTTAAAAAACATAATTATTCTTTTGAATACGAAAACACAGTAGAAATACCTTCTGTAAGAACAACCAGGTATGGAATTCACTCTTTTAGATTTTTAGTTGCAAATACATGGAATGAGTTACCAAATAATTTTAGATTAGAAACAAATTTTAACCAATTTATAAAATTAATAAGTACTTGGAATGGTAACTCATGTAAATGTAGTGCATGTGATTAATTGCTTTTAGTTTGGACATGATTTGGCTTTTACCCTGCTTAAATTTTTTATTAGTACTAGTTTTTATGCTTCAAATAATAATTGCTTTTTATGCTGCTGCTTTGCTTAATGTGCTTTTGTGTATTTTAATGTGATTGTGCTTGTATTGTATTTATTATGCTAGTGCTGCATTTTAATCGTGCTTTGTTTTATATGTTTTAGCTGAAATGTAATTCATATTATGTCTTAACTGTGTAGAAATGTAAATGTATGTAAAATGTGTTTGTGTGTACATGTGTATGTCTTAAATTATGTCTGTTATTTGTTTCTTTAGTCGATTTAAAAAGCTCCTTGGAGCTTATGTTGTGCTGTTTTATCTTTTTATCGACTTTAAATAAAGCTTTTTGACTTTTGAATCATATCCCCTCTGGCTCTTCTATATTTTAGTGTTGGCATTGCCTTTGTATCTATGTGCCATGCTACTGCTAGCCCCATGGCACCTGTCTGTGAACAAAACATGCCCCCTTTTTCGTGGCCTGGCTTCTGTTTGTACGGGACGATACATTCATGAAATAACAGGTGTAAAGGATACAATATTTGTGTATCAATACACAACCGTCGACAGAAACTAAGAAGATTTCATTAAAATGCATATCTTTTTGCCTGTAGCAGACACCTTTCATCCGGGCCTTCTCGGTAATCTCCCTTCAGACGAGATTTGAACGAGACCATTTATTTTCAGCTCCGATGGGAACTTTGGTGTGATAGTTTTGAGGGAAAAAAAGAAATGATGAACACATTTGTTAGATAAGAAAGATACAATATTTAGTAAGGCATATCTTCTTCTTACTATTTTCACTGATTTTACAAAGTATCCCAGTGGTGAAACCTGTTGATCAGTAGTTTTTTGAATCAGGGAAAAGGGGGGATGATTGTGATTACTGAAGCAAGTTTGACCAGTCATTTTTCGCCTTGAAAAAAGGTATCAATATATCATACGCCATACCATTAACTAACTGTCGTTAATGGATATTTGGTTAATTGCTATTCATACTATTAGAAGTATATTGTCTGAAATAAGTATCTTTTATCAAATCTTTTCCTTGACTCAAGCCAGTTAAAAGACGGCATGACAACATTTTGGCAATAGACCCTTTCACGATAACTGCGGTCCTGAGTTTTGCACATGTGCTCATATGCCTTTGAGTGGAAAAATGCAACGTCATAGACATAGTATATGTGACGTCTTGATTAATTGTCCTGCGTTGTCATTTTTGTGGGAACTGTTTTGATTTTCCACTCAAAATGGCAGGACCACAGTTATTGCGAAAGGGTCTATAGTGTAACCTCGAACTTAAATTGGTTGCATCGGCCATAGCCCTGATCAGCAATATTTGTATGTTAGTAATTCAATGAAAAGGAGAGGGGTAAGGATTCATGGATGAAATCAATTATACAAAAAATGTATCGATCCAAAGTGATGAATATTCCCTTATCATATCGTTGGCCCAGAATCTAGATACAGAAAACGACTTTGCTTTAGATAACTGCCCAATCTAAATCAAGTTTTATTAGTGCCAATATGGCAGAGGTTGTAGATGCTAACAAAATCGTCATTTTGAATGCTCCTACAGCTTATAAATCGATTATTATTACCAATTTTTAATTTCATTTATGACGGATACAAATGTATGTCAGTATGTATCATTTCTATATAAAATAACCAATACACTTTTTTTTTTTTCTGATGCTGTTTTTGGATATTCAGTCAAATATTTTGGACAGGTTGTAATTTCATTCAGACAAGTAAATCTCCAGAAGTACTTGTCAGAAGGGACAAGTTTGAAAAAAGGTTATTGTAGAGAGGCCTGATCTTGATTGCTTTGGATTTTAATGGGATGTGTTTCTTTCATAAGCATTTAGTAGTATAGCTTCAGATTTTTCATTACCATTTCAGAACTATAAATGGGCCAAATGGTACATAGATTTGTTACATGTACTCTAATTATCATGTTGGATCTGTCATCATCTTAACAGAAATTGTGAAAACCAGTTGAATGACATAAATTTAGCAGACAAACATGCAGATATAAACAGACGTATGTTGCAGTTTCTATACATGTCACATATAGAACATAGTTGCAATTATCTTTTGTCAAAGGAGATGTGATCCATTGTTACTTATAGCTGTATATTATTAGGAATTTTTAGTCTAGTATATAAGTATGCTACAATTCCTTGTACTTAGGCAGGAATTTAAAAAAAAAGATGTGTTATATTCCCCAGAACAATTTTTTTTACCTCTCTGACCTTGACCTGACCTAATTTTTGGGGACATAGTTATGTTCCACTTGACTACACCTATACATCTGCAAAGTATGATAAATCTATCTTGAATAGTTCAAAAGTTATAGCCAAGGGTAAAGTTTTGGATGCACAGACAAACAGACAGACAGGACAAAAACAATACGCCCCGATCCTCAATATTGGGGCTTAAAAAATTACGCCCTGCCTATGATAGTAGGGGGCATCATAGTGTTTAGGTATGTCCATCCGTCTGTCCCTCCTTTTGTCAGTCTGTTCCAAAATACATGTACATGTAGGTTTACCCTAAGGTTTGAGTTTTTTTTTCTGTGAAGAATGTTTGCTATTATCATGAAACTTTATATATGTTACAGCCATTTTCTGAAATTAGGCATTTTGTAAAATGCCTAAGAATGAGCAGTCATTTTACAAAATGACTGATTTTTTTTGCTAGAATTGGAGACATTGACTGAACTCGTCAAGCAATTTCTTAGTAACATCTGCATTTATCAAAAAAAGTCTTTGTGATGCCTTTCAAGTGTTTTTTAAATCCAAAATCTAAAAACATTTTATTTTTTAACATCATATATTCACATATATTTAAGTCTATGGATTTCCAAATGTTTTGATTTGATCTTCACTGAAGAGACATAAATTGTTGAAATGTGCATATACAGCAGCTAAATTCACAGTAACTTGATATTTTGTTGTTAGTCCCCCAATCAGGGTATTACATACTCAAAGATTACTCTAAAAACTCAGAGAAACAAATTTGATTTAAGATATTTGTGAATTTGTCACATGTCCTAGGAGAAAATAATGATCATGATGATGAAATTCCTTTTTGACAATATTTAATATGATGATTTTTCACAGCCCATTTGGAAATCATTTAACACATAGGGTTTCAGAATGGTTTCGTTGCCTGTTATTGGTCATAGTAATGGTGAATTTCATGATGCCCCAACACATATTTTTTTTAAAAAAATTGCAAGGGACCAGTCCTAACTGTAAACTTCTGACAAGAAAAACAAACTTTTATAGAGTTTAAAGATAATGCTGCTTAAATAAGAAGTTTGAAGACATCTACTTTTGTTAAGTCGGAATGCCCAAAACTTACAAATATTCCAAAGTAGGCTAGCTCCAAAAGCACTTTGACCTTTGAACCAAACACCGAGCTTGTCTGAAGACGTACAAGTTTTGTGGTGAACAACTCGCATTTCGCCATTTCGTGTGGCAGGATATAAAAATATGATTGGGGTGATTCTGAATCTGCTTAAATACACTTTTGTTTGGATAAACCTTGTACTAAATATATTTATACCTCAATTACTATACATGTATGTGAAAGGTTCTGGAATTTTGAAATTTGCAGTAAAAAAACAAAAAAGGCAAACAAACAACCAAAACAAAAAAAAAACAAACAAACATAAACAAATGTATGTTCTTCAAATTTTATCTTCCAATTATTTAAAAAGTACTGTTGAATAATATCAGTATTTTTCAAAGTCATATGGTCTTTCAGGCATTTTGTAAAAAGCCTGATGATTTTTTCAGGCATTTTGAAAATTGCCTAGGAAATTTAGTCATTTTCATAAAACGCCTAAAACAGGTAGGCATTATACAAATTGCCTAAATATTTTAGTTATTCTATGTATTGCCTGTAACATATACATGTACATACATATATACACATTACATAGGGTATAATTAAACAAAAATCATTATAAAAATTTATCCATGCTGCCAACTTCATGCTTCACTGATCATGGAAAAAAAGGGGGGATAGAAAAATTATTAGTATGAGGTTTACCCTTAGGTTGAAGTTTTTTTTCTGTAAAGGATGTATGCTTTTATTATGACACGTTGTATTAATACACATCAGGGTATAATAAAACAAAAATCATAATAAAAATTTATCCATGTGACCAACTTCATGCTTTACTGATCACAAAATATAGAATTGTTCAAAATAGTTGCAAAGTGGGGCAATGTGTCCATTAGACACACATTCTTGTTATCATCACTTTTGAAATTAATCATCATCATCTCTTGGCATTGTATCTTCTTTGTATTATATTTTGAACATGTTGAAGACCTGTGAGTAATCACTACACCCAGAGACTTACAAAGATGTATCACTGTGATAGACATATCACTCTGTTATGTGAAATGTGTATATTTTATTTTCTGTTAAATCAATCAACATGCTTTGTTTTGCATTGAATGTAACGCAAACTACTACAGGACATACAAAAGAAATAATGTTGATAAATCAATCAGGAACAGGGATCCGAAAATTTTTGGAACTGATTTCGGTCATTTTTGGTAGGTCAGAACATGTGGATGAAATTTTTGACATTGTCTTTACCACCCCCCTTTTTTTCCAATGATGCTTAGGCCAAAAAAAAAAATATGTGTGTTTCCGGTTACCTGACCGACCCTAATTTTTCCTTCCGACCCTAACATTTTTTTTCCATACTTCAAAATGTTCTTGTGTGACCTCGGTCGTTTTAGCGGTAGTCTTCCATTTTGTTGGAAGCAACACCACTCAGATGAGTCTTTTTCTACAACCGCTAGCATTATTCATCAGAAAATGCACGAAGAATCGTTAAAATCAACAGGATTCCCGACTCCTGTCGTCAAATCCGCCATTTTTACTCGTCTGATTTACACTTCCTGTTTTAGCGGTATGACTAAACACCGGAAATATGGCAATGACAAACATACAATGCAACGGACGAAAAATACGAAGCAAAAAAAACAAAAAAAAACACTTTTTGCCGACCTACCGACCCTATTTTCAAATACCTTGTAACCGGAAACACACATATATTTTTTTTTGGCCTTATTTTAAGCTATGTTTTCTGCGCAACATATGATTCTTGTCTCGTATTCTGTTGCCCGAGGTTGTATTATTATACCCCCCGCAAACAAAGTTTGGGGAGGTAAATAGGAATCACCCTGTCCGTCTGTCCGTCTGTCCACACTTCTCGTAAGCGCAACTCCTCTTAAACCACTTGAAGGATTTTGATGAAACTTTACACAAAGTAAGAACACTATATGGAGATGTGCATGAAGGAATATAATTATTGCCAGAAACCAGGAAGGGGAGATAATTCAACTTTGAGTTTTCATTGATTCCCTATGTATGGGTTACCTCTTACGCAAAACTCCTCTTAATCCACTTGAAGGTTTTTGATGAAACTTTAGACAAAGGAAGAACACTATTTGTAGATGTGTAAAATGTCAAATAGGCTGAAAAGGGTGAATTTTATATTTGTCTGATTTAGACAGAGTGTTTTCATTGGAACCCTTGTGAAAAGTTTTTTCTTGAAGATTATATCATTGTGTCCACACTTGTACTGTGTCCGCACCTGTATTGTGTCCACACCAACTTAATTTTGTACTTACCATATCGATTCAGGGTTCAATGAGCGGGGGGTATCTTTGGCTGCCATTCGGCGACAGCTCTTGTTATCACTGCATAAGGTTAATAATTTGTGTTTATTATCAGCAGTGATGTCCAAATGTCAAAATTGCAGTTGATATTCCCTTCGATGACAAAACAAAAGTAAACCGGTGTCATATGGTATTTTGACCTGCGCGGTAAATTGACCCGCGGGTCGATTTTTAGCCCCGGTAAATTGACCCGCTCCATGGGAAATTGATCGTCCCTGTATGGTATTTTGACCCGAGGGTCATTTTATAGTTGTGGTATATTGACCCCCTGGCAAATTGACACCTCCCTATAATTTATTGAAAATTTTGAAAGAATTATATAAAATAAAGGCAGATTTATGGATTTTATATCAAGAAATGACACAAACTGGGGGTAGGTCAATTTCCCATGGGGGTAGGTCAAAATACCATGGCTTGCTGAAATATGATTTGCAACCCACAGAACAGTCTTAATGTAAAGAGAAGTGTACCAGAATAATAATTCAAACAAAATAAAGGCTTATTTTAATAAATTATACAGAGAACTGATGCATAGTTTGGAGGGGAGAGGTCAATTTCCCATGGGGTAGGTCAAAATACCATGGCTTGTTAAAACATGATTTACATCCTATAGAACAGGTTAAATGTATACAGAAGTGCACCAGAGTGATAATTCATACAAAATAAAGGCATATTTTTATATTATATACTGAGAACTGACACTTACACTTAGTGAGGGTACGTCAATTTTCCATGGGGGTAGGTCAAAATACCATGGCCTGTTGAAATATGATTTGCAAACTCCAGATCAGTCTAAATGTATACAGAAGTGTTCCAGTGTGATAATTCATACAAAATAAAGACATCTTTTTATATTTTACAGAGAGAATTGACCCTGAGTAGGGGGTAGGTCAAAATACCATGGCTTTCTTAAGATTGTCAGGAGTGTAACACCATGAGTTTAAATCTCTTTTATTTCATGCATTGATATATTTAGTATTATTCCTTATTATATCCAAAACCAAAAAAAAGACCCTGGTAGTCTGTGTCCTCTAGTACCAAATATGTGACTGTACACATGGAGATTTTCTTTTCAATGCTATTTTAGGTATGTCAGGAGTGTAACGTGCTTTTTAGCCTAGCCAGTATGTCTAGTTCTGTCATTTTCTTCATCATTTTGGGAATATTTTGAATCAAAATGGTGTAAAATTAATCTTCACGATATTTAATATAATTTGTTCATAATCTGTGTTAAAAGTATGTTCTGTCAGTAACGAGTAATGTCAGGAGTGCAACACCTGGTCAGGAATTTGACAAAATTTTTAATTAATATTCTTAACATGTAGTTATTTACATCAACTTTATAGCATTTCTTTGTGTGAAAATTTGTATTTATGTCATTCAATGGAAAATATATATGAAGATTTTGTCGAAAAATAGTCCCTTTTCATCTAAGCAGAAGGAAAAAATAAAAAAAATTAATAAAATCAACCATTACATACAAATTAATTCATTTGGAAGGTAGAAAAATGCTTTGCTTTCATTTTCCAATAATCCTACTAATTGTTGTAAATACGAAGGCTGAAAAAGAATTAAATTAATGAATTTACATGAGTCAGGAGTGTAACACAATTTTGGTTTATGACAGTCAACATGAGTTACTGTGCCTATGTAAATTGACAATTTTGAGTTATTTTGACATATCAATGCATTTAACCATGGAAAATTAAATTATAAAATAATTTTTACAGGTGTTTTACTATGGGTGACAAACATGTCAGGAGTGTAACATTTTTTATCTATAAATTTACCTGATTTTCAAAGGCCATTTTCAAAGGCCAAAAATACTTGTCCTTTTTGCCTAAAATTTGTAATAGCTCTCCTTCAGTGACATATATATAGAAATTTATCATCTGTATGCTTCATGCTTACAGTTAACTGGACAATCAAATAGGGTTACTACTACTACTCAGGGTTAGTTCTTGGTATTAAATATAAAAATATACCTTTATTTTGTATGAATTATCACTCTGGTTCACTTCTGTATACATTTAGACTGTTTTGCAAGTTGTAAATCATATTTCATCAACCCATGGTATTTCCCCCCCCCCCAATAGGGAATTGACCTACCCCCTACATGTACTCAGGGTCAGTTCTCGGTATAAAATATGAAAAATGTGCCTTTATTATGTATGAATTATCACGCGGGTTCACTTCTGTATACATTTAGACTATTTTTCAAGTTGTTCATCATATTTCATCAAGCCATGGTATTTTGACCCACCCCCATGGGAAATTGAACTACCCCCTTACTCAGGGTCAGTTCTCGGTATATAATATAAAAATATGCCTTAATTTTGTACGATTTATCACTCTGGTTAACTTCTGTATATTTTTAGACTGTTTTGCAAGTTGAAAATCATATTTCATCAAGCCATGGTATTTTGACCTATCCCCATGGGAAATTGGCCCACCCCCTTACTCAGGGTCAGTTCTTGGTATATAATATAAAAATATGCCTTATTTTGTATGATGTATCACTCTGGTTCACTTCTGTATATTTTTAGCTTGTTTTGCAAGTTGTAAATCATATTTCATCAAGCCATAGTATTTTGACCTAACCCCATGGGAAATTGACCTACCCCCTTACTCAGGGTCAGTTCTTGGTATATAATAAAAAAAATATGCCTTAATTTGATGTATCACTCTGGTTCACTTCTGTATACATTTAGAGTGTTTTGCAAGTTGTAAATCATATTTCATGAAGCCATGGTATTTTGACCTACCCCCCATAGGAAATTGACCTACTGCCTACTCAGGGTCAGTTGTCTGTATTAAATATTTATGCCTTTATTTACTATGAATTTCCACTCTTGTTCACTTCTGTATACATTTAAACTGTTTTGCAAGTAGTTTATCATATTTCATCAAGCCATGGTATTTTGACCTACCCCAATAGGAAATTGACCTACCCCCTACTCAGGGCCAGTTCTCGGTACAAATATAAAAATATGCCTTTATTTTGTATGAATTATCACTCTGGTTCACTTCTGTATACATTTAGACTATTTTGCAAGTTGTTCAGCATATTTCATCAAGCCATGGTATTTTGACCCACCCCCATGGGAAATTGACCTACCCCCTTACTCAGGGTCAGTTCTCGGTATATAATATAAAAATATGCCTTTACTTTGTATGATTTATCACTCTGGTTCACTTCTGTATATTTTTAGACTGTTTTGCAAGTTGTAAATCATATTTCATAAAGCCATGGTATTTTGACCTACCCCATGGGAAATTGACCTACCCCCTACACAGGGTCAGTTCTATGTATTAAATAAAAACTAGAGAATGTGTCTATAAGACACGGATGCCTCGCCGAAAAATTTATCGTAATAGAGAACTTAAGCCATTTATTTGATTAAACACCTAGTTGTTAATAAATTTACCCAATGGCCAATGCAAAAATTTAACAAAGTCATTCATGGGTAAAATGTCGGTCAAAGTCAAAGAAAAAATTGTCTTACAATTAGGTAGTTCTCACCAAGATTGGTCTCTTCATGAAATATCATGATATGTTGTGTAGTTGTTT
>MJUU01032397.1:150761-163196 GCA_002080025.1 Modiolus philippinarum
CGGATTTGGCGTAGCTCTTACCGTTTCCGAGCTATTAGGGGCCGAAGGGGGCCAAAATCGTAAATTTACAGATAACCTAAAAATTTTATTTTTCGTCTGATTTTGATAGGTTTTTTTTCTTTGTTTTCTACTTGATGTAAGCTTTCAGCAGTATTTCAACGGTTCTGACGTAGCTCTTGCCGTTCCTGAGCTATGAGGGGCCGAAGGGGGCCAAAATCGTAAATTTACAGATTACCTTAAATTTTTATTTTTCATTGCATTTCGATGGGATTTTTTTCTTTTGATTCCTCTTGATATAAGCTTTCAGCATCATGTCGATGGATTGGGCGTAGCTCTTACCGTTTCTGAGCTATAGAGGGTCAAAGAGGAATCATAAGGAGTCACAAGGGCTAATTTTTATTTTCCTTAGTTTGTGTCCAGCTAATTACTTGGTCAATCTCCTTATTGCGTCCATCTAATTATTGTGTCAAGCTCTTTCCTATGTCCATACTCACTTTAAATTACACTTTTTCAAATTTCAGTGGACGACATGCTGCGGTCGTATCATGCTGCGCTCGGCGTAGCCCTTTATTTTTTGTTTGTTATTACGCAGGCGACACATGTCTTCCGTGGAAGACTTACTACTAAGTTTTTAAGTATTGTTTCTAAAATTTATATTTTGCAGTTTTCAAATAAAATCAGTTTCGGGTCAGCACCGAAGTACTGACTACTGAGAATACCCTCGGGGATTAACAGCGGCTCATGGAATATGAGCCTCATACTATGTTGCAGTTATAATTATTATGCACACAGTTGCCACCTGTTCTCATAGATAGTTGCACTCCACTACATTGATTTATGGTTCTCTAGATATTGCAAGGATATCAACTGAAGAAGAAGATTATTCATTGTGTTAAAAGGGTGCCTATGTAGCTCCTTACTGTTACTTTTAAATAAAAACTCACCATTTTGATGACTGTCTGATTATCGTGCATCTATCTCACTATTATAAAACCCTGAGTGTATACAGGAGTTAATGTATACAGTAGCAAGAAAACACTGTCAACTTCCTATCAGTGAAATAACGACCGAATGCCGCTATGGGAATAATTCCATCAGATATGGGCTTCTTCAGTGAGCTACTATATATTGCAGCACGGAAAACCATCAAACTTTGAACATAAGTTTAACAATTCAATATTTGATATTTGTGAACCACCTTCATTTTAAGGTACTGTTCATTATGATGATCAAGAAATGAAAAAACTTAGATTTCAATGAAAAATAAAGCAAAATAACACAAACTCATGCTGAAAGTATCCACATAAAGAAACGACACTGCATGTATTTACTGTGATTGTATGAACAGAAAGAAAAAAGGTTTCAATCGCCCTGACTGCATGCTCTCATGCATCTGAAAAGGGGGAAGAGATTGCTCTACCTGTTACTTTTCATTCGAAGAAGGTTTGTAGGTTTGTTGCTTTATAGTTATATACCTACATGTATGCAGGATGTCCAAATTTTCTTTACAAAATATTGAAGATTTTTATTCCCCTGCTGTAAGGTGACAGGGGCATTAAGTTTTACCCTTGTCCATACGTCTATCTGTTCATACTTATGTCAGAATATTTTCGTTAAGATTTTTCAGCTTGTGTAAATATAAGCAGTAATGATTTGATATTTGGTCTGAAGCTTTGGCATGATGAGTTGCACTGTGTCTTCCCTTTTAAAACCCTCACTCATCTACTGCCTTTTTGCCGAAAACTGAATTTTCCATCTGGCAGGGGGCATCTGTGTCTCATGGACACATTTTCTTTTAATTTAATTTTTTGGTAATTGTTTGCCAACAAATATTCCATAGATTTTATCAACTCTTTAAGGGTTGCAAACTAATATGTATTTTCTAAAGACATGTTTCAAGGATTTGCATGTTGTTACAATGATACCTTTGACATTCACTTTGCAGACATATCTGCTTTTATTGTCCACTACTTCAGCTTCATTGAAGGACTAGTATTGTTTTGTGAAGCATTCATCCTTTGATAACTTGGATATCCTGCACCATCATTGATCGGATCAGAGCACACAGTCTTTACATATCACAGGGAATTGAATTCTATTAATTTTTTTGTCTCCACCTTCAGGATTATGGCTACAGTGATTTCAAATAGTTAAGAGTATGAAGAAAATTTTGTTAGGAGATCTTTTTTGCATTCTTTCATATCTGTTGGAAGATTTATATTAGATAACCAGACATTGCCAATGTAGGCAGGGACATGTAGCCACTAGCTGGCTTGTTTTACATTTTATATTGCCAGCGTGTAGGCAGGGGGCATTTTGCCAATAACAGGTTAATTTTAATAGGAAATATCTTTGCACTTACAACTGCTTTGATCAACATCAGTAAATTCATAGAAAATTGGAAATTGATATGAAAACTTTTAAGTATGTGACTCAGTATCTCCTTTTTATGTACAATGTACTTTAATAGAATAACAGGAAATTGATCACTTTACAGATTTATTTTCCTCCTTACTTAGAAAGTAGTAGACAGATAGGGATTGTCTGTCTGTCTGTTTGAATAAACTTTATTTTGTATTTTTTTTTCAAGGTGAACACATAAAAAACTGGAGAAAAAGATACTTTATACTGCGGAAAGATGGGTCCTTCTTAGGTTTTAGGACTAAACCTGAACAGGGTTTAAGTGACCCATTAAATGACTTCACAGTCAGAGGTAATAATTGTAACAATAGTCATAATGAATGAAAATTCTAATAAAGTGTTAGTATCAGGATAAAAAATAGAGAATAATGACAGAAATAGCATAAAACATCTGTATCTTACAAAGTCAATAATGTTTTAGGACAGTTGAAGACAGTACATATTACATGTAATTGATTTCCAGATATGTTAGTTTCCATCATGTGTGCAAGTTAGAACATAATCCCAGTACAATTTTTTTCAAGTTTTGTTGAAAAAGATAATAAAACGTATTTAGAATAAATTTTAAAAGTATTCAACACTACCAACCTTTCCACATGTAGTCCCATTTGGTGTCACCACTGCACCAGTAGGTTTCTGTGATGACAATGATACAGGGCAAATTCATGGCAAGGAACTATTTGCATGAAATAGGAACATGCATGAAATAGCATTCCTTAAGGAAAATTACTTGATAGAACAGCAGCCACACTAGTCTGGAAAAGCATGAAGGTGAATTCTATTGATAAATCAATTAAAATTTCAGCTAAAGCGATGTGAATCAAATAAACAAAACAATAAATAGTCCCATTTGGTGTCACCACTGCACCAGTAGGTTTCTTTCTGTGATGACATGATACAGGGAAAATTCATGGCAAGGAAAATAAAAAATAAAGAAAATAAAGCAGTACAAATTTGAAGAAGAAAATTGGGATGTACATGTACATGTATATCTATGATTCATAAAAACAATATTAAATAGGTGTAACAGAAACACTCAATCAAAGTTTAGAATCTTGTCTGTTTCTTTCAGTCAGTATCTATCAGGGTATGCAGGGCAGGTCATTGAAAGTGCCACAGAGGGGGACTTTACAGAATTCTAGTCATTAAGTTCACAACAACAAAAGCAAACAAAAATCATGGAAATGTCAAAATCTTTATCATGTATATCGAAAGAAGTTTGAAGTCCAAATTTCCAAAAATTGACAGTCTTATGCTGAAAGGATTTAGATTGTGTATTCATCACATATACAAATGTATGTCTCAATGCCACAATTAGTATTACTGAGTGTATTCATTTAAATTACAGAAAAACTTCTTCAGTATAACACTGAAATTTGTCTTCCTTTAACAGAGCAAGTAAGGTACAATACAACCAAAGACTTACCATGATAAATCACTGTGATAGACATATCACTCTTCTTAGTGAAATGTGTATATTTTATTTCCTATTTGACATATCAACATACTTTCTTTTGCATTTTAAGTGATGCAATCTATCACTTGAGTTATAAAAGAAATTATGTACATATATCAATCAGGAAAAAATATATATGCATTTTAATACAAAAATTTAGAGTGATAGGTCTATCACTGTGATTTATCACGGTAAGTCTCTGGCTGTTCTGTATATCAAAACACTGTTATGCTGTTATTGCAGAATGTTAGGTAGATTTGATTTTATTCATTATACATATGTGTGATTATGTTACTAATTAATTTCTATCATAAATTGACCATTACAGATTGTCAGTTAATGAAACAAGAACGTCCAAAATCCAATACATTTATTATTAGAGGATTACAATGGACTACTGTTGTAGAGAGAATGTTTTGTGTAGAATCCCCTGAGGAGAGAGAGGAATGGATAGCTGCAATACAGTCTGTGTCAGATGAATTAAAAAATTCTGACGAAGGAGCAGATGGACCACCAGTATTTGATAAATCTAAGAAAAAAGTGGTAATATATTGTCATTACATGCCATTTTTAGCTGCCTCATTGAAGTTGCAGTGGACTATTGGAATACCCCTGGTGTCTGTGTCCTCGTCCACACTCTTTTGCAAGTCTTCTTCTACATCTGGAGTTAGGTATATACTAAAGAAACATGCAGGATATGATCATCAAACTTTGCATACAGGTGCATCTTGTGTTGACTGACAGCCTCTGACAAAATAAGGTCTCTGACCTGTATTTTTGTCTCGCCTGCAACGAATGTCGCGAAAATGAGACATAGCGACCAAAGATTCCGTCGTCGTCATCGGTGTCGGCGTCATCGTGAACATTTGGTTAACCCAAATGTTAAACTTTTTTTGAACTTGAATAACTTTCTCATATCATGTTCATTATCAATGAAATTTTGACACAATATTCAGTGCAAGTTAAACCAAGTTTAATTTTGAAAAAAAAATTCCAATTTTTCCATATTTTGCCATAAGTTGGACATATTTTTTTTCGATCAAATTTTTTGGTTTGCACCATATCTCAGCACTTACATGTCATAGACAGGTAAGGATTGGTAAGTGGTTACATCTTTAGTAGTAACCAACATCCATACCAGAATTATGTTACCTTGATCTATATTTTCCACATCAATGAATTTGGCTAAATTTTCACTCTAGGTCCATATATCAAACAAAATTGGGATAAAGAAATTTAATTTTGATATAGATTGTTGCATATACTCTATAGATGTTCAATAAGATTTTGGAATTTCATTCCGGTTCCAACTTTGGTAAATTTCCTGAAAATGTCAAAGACTAATAATTTTTTAAATTTTTGCACATAATCAATTATTCCAGTCATTTTTTCATATGACACATAATTCAGAAAATTTAGAATCCAAAACTGTGGTTCCAACTTTACTAAATTTCCTGAAACTCTCAAAGACCAGCAATTTTTTTGAATTCTTGTTAGAAACCATGCTTTTTGGTTACATTTTAGTCAAGACAAATGTTTCCAATGGTAAGATTTCAAAAAATATTGATTCCAAGTTTGGTAAATTTCCTGAAACTCTCAAAGATGAGCAATTTTTGGGAATCCTTGTCAGCATCCATACTTTTTTGATGATTTTTGCCAAAGCAAATATTTTCAATGGTTAGATTTAAAAAATTTTTGATTTCAATTTTGGTAAATTCCCTGATACTCTCAAAGACCAGTTATTTGTTTGAATTCTCCTTAGCAACCACATCTTAATAAAGGCCAAATTATAATGACAATGGAGTGAGCAGGCTAGACACCAGGTTCCGCGGAACCTTTACGAATTATTCAGTTTAGTGGCTTACATTCAAATTATATCTGAGATCATATCTGAGTACCTATCCATAGAAATACCATCTAACTTTATGCATATGCCTGGCATCTCTGCTAGTGTGTCAGTTTCCAGGCAAAATCAGGTCACTTTGAGATACATTTTCCTCTGGAGTGATTTGTGTTAAAGTTTGCATTCAAGTTCAGAACTCAGTCCATGTATATGATAGGGTCATCTTACCTTACACTTGCATGCATCCCTGATGTTATGTCAGCATTCAGGAAAAAATAGGTCATTTCCATTTTATCCTATATTTTCAATTTAAGTGACTTACATTCAAGTTTATATCTGATTCAGATCTCAGTTTCTTTACATGATTGGATCATCTGATGCTAGGTCAGCATCCAGGCAAAATACTGTCACTTTGACCTATATTTTCCCCTCTTGGGGGACTTGCATTCAATTTTGGTCCAAGTTCATCTCAGACACTGTACATGATAGACTCATCTAATGCACCTCAAATAATAGGTCAGTATCCAGACAAAATCACTTTGACTTACTTACTGCTAAAGTGACTTGCATCCAGGTTTACATCCAAGTTCATATCTAAGTCACTGTAAATGGTAGGATTATCTTAACTTACACATGCATGCATCTCTGATGGCAGATCAGCATCCTGGTCACTTTGACCTACAGTTTTTACTTGGTTTACATACATTTAGATTAATGTCTTGAGTTCATATTACAGTTACTGTATATAGCAGGATCATTTAGTGGGGGTACATGAATGTATCTGGGATAGTAAGTCATACCGTATATCTGGTTATTTTCGAGTCGGGTTTTGTTCGCGATTTTGGTGTAAAACAGGCTGGTGAAAAATTCGTTAAGTTTATAATTCACGGTTTTATACTCAATCTAATGCATCTGAATGGGCAGTGAAATTTACACGGAGGCTAAAATTTGTGCTTGATTGCCTACCGCGAACATAGCGAAAATTAGACACATGCGAAAAAATCCCAATATACGGTATTTGTATTTGCTATGATACAAAAAATAACCTTGTCAGTGCATGTTCTCTTATGCAGCTGTTTGAATTTTTATGAGATGTAATACAGTAGTAGTACACCACCTGAAGATGTGCATGAAGTAATATGGTTGCTGCCCGACATTTTGAAGGGAAGATAATTTATCTTTGAATATTTTCTGCGAAAAAAAGGGGGACAAACCTTGTCAGCGCATGTCCTCTTAAACGGTACTTGGATTTTGAAGTAATGTTACACAGTTGTAGTATACAACTTGAAGTTGTGCATAAGTAATATGGTTGCTGTATGAAATTTTGAAGGGAAGATAATTTGTCTTTGAATATTTTCTGGTAAAAAAGGGGAGGTACATCATTGTGTCCATACTTGTATTGTGTCCACACTTGTGCAGTGTCAACAATTGTATTGTGTCCACACTCACTTAAATCTACACTTGATTTATTTATTCAATGGCTGCCAGTCAGTGACAGCTCAAGTTGTTTTGTATTTTAATGCCCCCGGATCTTTAATTTGGGGGCATATTGTTTTTGCCCTGTCTGTCTGTCTGTATGTATGTAAGTATGTATGTACATGTATGTATGTATGTCTGTCTTTCCCCAACTTTAACCTGGCTCATAACTTTTTAAACCAGATGTGATTGGACCTTCATATTTGGTATGTGTATTGATCATGTAAAGCTGAACACAATTATGCAAATTTCACTAAGGTAAGATCAAAGGTCAAGGTCACAGAGGTAAAAAGGTCAAAATCTAGATTTTGCTATAGCTTGTTAATTACAACTGATAGAGGCTTGATATTATATATGTGAATAGATCTAATAAAGCTTAATACAAATATATCAATAAAATTTGGGTCAGATCAAAGGTCAAGGTCACTGAGTGCAAATATGAAAACTTTAACAAAAACTAAAACATTGCCTATATCTTTTTAACCAGACATGATAGGACCTTTATATTTGGCCTGTATATTGGTCATATGAAGCTGAACAGCATTATGCAAATTTTACTAAGGTCAGGTCAAAGGTCAAGGTCACAGAGGTCAAAAAGTCAAAATATAGAATTTGCTACAGCTTGTTAATTACAATTGCTAAAGGCTTAATATTTGACATATAAATAGATCTAATGAAGATTATTACAAATTCATAAAAAAAAATTCAATCAGGTCAAAGATCAATTTCACAGCAAATTTGAGAACTTTTAAAATTGCCTATATCTTTCAAACCAGATGTGATAGGACCTTCATATTGGTCCTGTATATTGGTTATATGAAGCTTCACAGTATTTTTCAAATTTCACTTAGGTCAGGTCAAGGTCACAGAGGTCAAAAGGTCAAAATCTAGATTTTGCTGTAGCTCAATAACTATGATTGCTAGAGTCTTCATATTCTATATGTGAATAGATCTAATAGAGCTTAGTACAAATCCACCAAAAAAATTTTGGTCAGGTCGAAGGTCAAGGTCACTGAGTGAAAATTTGAAATCTTTAACATTGCCTATATCTTTTCAACCAGATGTGATAGGACCTTCATATTTGGCCTGTTTAACATTATGCCAATTTCATTAAGGTCACTGTCACAGAAGTCAAAAGGTCAAAATCTAGATTTTGCTTTGAGCTCGTTAATTATGATTGCAAGAGGCTTGATATTCTGTATGTGAATGGAGCTTAGTACAATTGTCTACTTAACCTTAATTTCTAGTGATTGCAATTTTAGCAAGTTTGTATTGTAGACATGGTTGCTACCGGGGGCATAGTGTGTCACAAACACATCTTGTTTTTTACTTGGGAATCAAATGGGAAGTGGAAGTCCTTTTCTCTAGTTTTTAAATTGTTTTAAGTTGTAATAAAATTATGTAAGTTCGGAAAGTCCATTACTCTTGATTTTTTTATAACACTTTGTAAGCTGTAAGAGAAGTGAAAGATATGTTTATAGTTTTTTCAGTTTATTAATTCAGTTCATATGATAGTGAAATAACTTGATTGCATAGTGTCTGACATGTTGATTGATGGATTGATTGTTTGTTTTCTTTGTCAATATGTATGATATTTTAAATTAGCAACATCAATTTGTTTATTCTTTGAGATTAAAAAAGAACAAAACAAAAGCAAACAAACATACTGTTTATGTTGATTTTTTTCCAATAAATATCAAGATTATTAGCAAAACATTATTTACAGCTTTTATCACAACAATATTCCTGTGTATTGATCATTATTAAAAGCAATAACTGGAAAACAAGACATGTTTTAGATTTTTGTATCACTTTTCTCGTATAATTATTAAACCTATAAATTTGACTTTGCACACTTGCATCCAATCTACTGAAAAAAGGACAGTATACATAGTTTATTATTATATTTATACTCCCTCTTTATTCAAATGGTAAACTGTGATAGGGTGTTCTTCCATCCTCTGTCCATCCAAAATACATAAGCACAACTTTAGAACACCTCAGTGGATTTAAATGAAATTTACATAGAGGTTTACAAGGAAGCAAAGATCAACATATTTGATATTTACAGAAATTAAAAATTTTGTCCAAAAAATGGTTTTAGTGCGTAACTTTAGAACACCTTTATGGATTTCAGTGAAATTACATAGATTACAGCGTTGGTTGTATGGATTTGATTTTGGTCTCAGTAGGTCAAAACAGTTGCAGAAATTAAAAATTGTTTTTCTAAAAATTTTTATCTGGAGCATACATTTAGAATGGCTTTATGGATCTAAAACAAATTTACATAGTTAACAGCAGCATCAGAAATAGCATCACAAATACTTACAGAAAAATTGGGTTCCACATGTTCCAGAACATAACTATAGTGTTTGGTCATGGATAACTTATTTAGTTGAAACACTGTAACAAAATCTTTTTAAAATAAGATATTGCAAGTTTTAAAATAAGGAAATTTGTAAACCCATATACATTGTATACATTGTAAGTCAAGTGCAATCACTACAATTGGCTAATGGAGTATCTTTTGTGATCAGCAGATCACCCTTTAGTTGGACTCCTGTCACTTGCTTTTTAGATTACAATGAAAGACTGTACATTTTTGATAGTATATTGTGTTGTTTTATGATAACAAGTAATTCAAGGTTATTTCTATAATGCTTTTAATATAGGGCTTATGAATCTTCTGTTGAGACTTTTACATACATGTAAGTTCTTTATTGGAATGTCGCATGTCATCTTTCAGATATGCAAGTCTGATTGTTATTTCATCATCTAGTTATAATCTATGTTTTGCTGTTATCTTTTACATGTGATCTGCTTCTCTTAGACTAAATAACTTTATATGTTTATATTTTCAGTCTCTAGACGATTTTGAATTTTTAAAAGTGCTAGGAAAAGGAACATTTGGAAAAGTAATCCTGTGTAAAGAAAAACAAACAGGTCATCTGCTGGCAATCAAAATATTAAAAAAACAAGTCATTATACAAAAGGTAAGAAAACTTAGGTTTAACAATGTAGAACACAAAGATATGATTTTTGTCTTTCATTAAGCACTTATGACAGACTTCTCCAAATAGGCCAAATCTATAATTGTATTGGTCAATTTTCATACTTTGTGTACTGTAAACCAATTATATTTGGATGGTATTAACTTTTGCAACTCTGGCAAGGTATAAGAAAATCCCAAAAGTTTATTTCTGTGAAAGTAGCATAATTATTGTGAACAAAACAGTAAAACATGCTTTTGAAAATTAATTTTTCAGAAATTTTAATCCCAGTTAGAATTCACTTAAATTGCATCAGTTTTAATTAAATCAACAGACAATTATATCACATATGAGTATGAAAAAATATATTTATTGGTGGACATCAATTTCAAAACCGTCATAATGATTTAGGTTGATGATGCTTGATTGCAAAAAAATAAAGACATAATAGAATGTTACCAATTGATTTGCAAAAGTAAATCTTCACGAAACTGTAGCCATTTGGAAAAATGCAAACAAGCAGATTTCTGGTCATGTTTAATAAAGAATCTTTTGCATGTGTGATTAATGCAAATGGTAGGCAATACAGGGAGACTTTGCATTGTTGGAACAGGTAGAATGACTTCAGAGCATCACTAAGGAAGTTCAGGTTATTACCGATTTACTGGTAAACCATGTTATTAGACTAAGTATACCACAGGATATAATTTTTTGCGGTACTTCATATGGCAATGATTAGGAGACTTGATTACTAGTATTCCCAGCTTCAAAACAACTTGCTGATATTAGTCCATACAAAGTTAATTGTAATTGGTTGTCAGGCCATTTTTCATTGAAACAGATGAGGGAGGGAGGTGATTTTTTTGACGAGCCTTTGAGGATAGTCAAAAAAGCGAGACTTAGGTATGGTGATTCAGGTGGCGGCAGCAGTTGTGGCGTCCACAATTGTTTAAGTTTTTTCTTTGGTCTGTTTAACATCAACCATCTGTGCTAGCCTATTGATATTTGGTATGCAGTTGCATTAGCATCAGTGCAGCTCAGTTTCGGTGGCATTTTATGTCTTTGCTGCCGCAGTCATGGTCCACTGACTTTTTGAGGTTGTATATTGGTATGATACTGGCGGCGGCGTCGTCGTCGTTGTCTGTAGACTCTTCGTTTCCGTGCGATAATTTCAGTTCTAGTCGATCAATCCTTATGAAATTTTAACATAATGTTCCTTGTCATAAAAGGAAGGTTGGGATTGGTTTTGGGTATTGTGACCCCGCCCGTTTTTTTAAAAAGGGCCAAAAAGGGCCAAATTAGGTGTTTTCATATATTGGGCTGTAGAATATTTATTATTTATCGGATTTTGATGGGGTTTCTTTCAGTGTGATCCTAAGGAAATTTCTAATCGGAGGTATGCCAATGGATTTCATGTCACGTGTATCGTTAATGAGATAAATGGGTCCCAAAAGGGGGAAATCTCAAAAATCTATTTTTTTCATTTTTTGTCCGATTTTGATGCAGTTTTTTCATTAGATTCCTTATGAAAAATTAATATAGCGCTCAGCTATTATATTTTTGGTAACTTGTTTCCTTTCCCAGCTATGAGGGGCTGAATGGGGCCAAAATTGCAAATTTGCGGATTACCTGAAATTTTTATTTTTCATCGGATTTTGATGGGATTTTTTTCTTTGAATTCCTCTTGATATAAGCTTTTAGTGTTATGTCAACAGATTTTGCATAGCTCTTACCGTTTCCGAGCTACAAGGGGTCAAAGGGGCCAAAATTGCAAATTTTCTAAATATGTGAAATCTTTATTTTTCATCGGATTTCAATGGGATTTTTTTCTTTGAATTCCTCATGATATAAGCTTTCAGTAGTATGTCAACGGATTTTGCGTAGCTCTTACCATTTAAGAGCTACAAGGGGTCAAAGGGGCCAAAATTGCAAATTTACTAAACTTGTGAAATCTTTATTTTTCATGGGATTTCAATAGGACTTTTATCTTTGGATTCCTCTTGATGTAAGATGTCAGTAATATGTCAGCAGATTTTGCGTATGCTCTTACCTTTTTTGAGGTACAAGGGGTCAAAGTGTCTAAAATTTTTGTCAAGAATTTCTGTTTTTTAGCTCACCTGGCCCAAAGGGTCAGGGTGAGCTATTGCCATCACTTTGCGTCTGTCGTCTGTCCGTTAACTTTTCACATTTTCATCTTCTCCTCTAAAACCACTGAAGCAAATTCAACCAAACTTTACAGGAATGATGTA
>MJUU01032397.1:164200-178452 GCA_002080025.1 Modiolus philippinarum
TGCCTGTGGCTGTTTATATGTTGTGATTGTCTTTTGTTGGTCTTATTGTCGGACAACGGGTGATAGCGATTGAAAGAATACTTTGCCATTCAACTTTATGTTTGTTGACGATCCAATATCCATGACTTGGTATATCAAGGTTGTAGCCTTTCTTGATATCTAGCAATGAATTCCACTGAAACCGGTGCTAGGTACCGTCTTGAACTTACTAAGAGGTAATGAACAAAGTTCACTGTTGAAGGCCTCAAGGTTACTTCAAGATAAAGAACAACAACAAAAGAGTTTTCCTGTTGCTGTTTTTAAAATGCATTTGTAGAGACTTTGTCTCATGTGCATTTAATCCATATCCCTTCATTTATTATTTCATACCCGACTCATGTTGGGTTTCCTCACCGTTCATTGACTTATGGTGGCTTTGAGTTGTTATTAGTCCCCTTTGGGTCGTTGTCTCTTCGACACATTCCCCGTTTCCCTTCTTTTTCCTATCATTTGCCTTTGTACATTTCACTAAATATAGAGATTTTATTTACCCGACACATTTGTTTAAGTCAGTAAATACTCGTACAAATTACCAAAATAGATAGTTTCTATACCGGACACATTTTGGGGTTAAATTTACCCTTATATAGCATTAAATAGATTTATTCTAGTCTATATTACCCGAATATAACATAAATATAGGCGTTTTTATTAACCATCATTTGTTCAAGGCCATATTAAAGATATCATGAAAATAGTTTTTTTCATACCGTATAGGTATATCAATTAACGCCAGATGGTAGCACATTCAAAGTGAAAAAAACTAAAGATTTGTGGCCAAAGGAACATCACTCGAGTCAAAATCAAAAGATCACGCGCAAAAACTACAAAAATTTACATTTTTAAAAGTAAAGCCAAAAAATTCCATAGACCCGATTGTAATGAAATTTGCACTGCGGATATGAGAAGTTAAAATCTTCCATATGCTAGATGGGTTTTAGTGGGTTCCCAAGTTAACATACTTAAAATACGGTTTTATAGAAATTTACCATCATATGAAATTTTTTAAAATCTTTCATTTTTTATATCAAAATCTTAAATAAACAGACATTGTGCAGAAAGAATGTTTACATTCTTAATTAAATATTCTACCTATATCAAACATTTAATTACATTATTTCACAATACAATATCAATTCAAACAATGGGTCACAGTTTTTTGTCCGGAGAGTTATCTAACCTGATTCTTTACTGACATGTCTAAGGCAAAATTCACACCTCGATGAAGGGATTATAGACCTTTTCATAATTTAATTGCAACCTTTGTAAATTAGTTTATGAGAAATAAAGTTATCTTATTTATTTCTAGGTGAAAATTATATTTCTGAGTTATTGATATATAGATAAAGGTGTCTGTCTGTCTGTCTTTTCGTTAAAAACTCTATAGAGCTTAGGTTGTTTGCTATATTTACATGCCAACTCAAATAAAACTTATTTATAATCATTATTATTTATTGTCTGTCTGTCTGTTAGTCACAATTTTATGCAGTTTTTATAAAGATGTAAGTTTTCATGTTTGGTTTCTAAAGCTGCTAAATGACTAGATATAATTTGCCTCTCCTGGTATGTAGTGCTATTATTTATTGTTTACAAATTCTTTTGGTTAATGATTCAGTGATCTTAACTATGTTAAAGTATATTTGCCACCGTTGATTTCTGATATTTCTAATAGCTATAATGGGGATACAGTGCTTAGATTCATACATTGTACTTGTGTGCAAACTTACATGTTTCCATGAAGTCAAATGTGCTTACTAATATGGTTGTCTTTCTGATACAATCTGGAATAGTCTATAATTTACCTGGAGGTGTGACTCTCAAGCTTGACTGACCAGAGTCATTTATGGTTTCTGATTGGACAGTTGAGTTTGTTATTCAAAGCAATACACATTCATAGGTAAACCAAACCATGATCCAAACTTAGCTAGCAAACTAGGTAATTTGTTTATGTGATAGTGTGTTTCCTGGGTCCAAATAACTTAAACACAACAATCTGGTCTAGGGTTCTTTAATTTTTATTTGCCTTCTGTGTAAATTACGTAGAGTACATAGTACAAGATAAAGACACCCTGAAATAACAATAAACATGTCTAAGTATACGATCACAATATTATTTAAATACATTATAATATATATATAGTATACAAAGAAAACTATATGAGTTGTTCTTGTGTCGGTTTTAAAAATAAGTTTCTGTTACTTAGGTATTCTACCAAAATAGTGGTTCAACTATTCTGACTTAAATTGAGACTCAATAAAGTATTGCTCATTATTTTCATGTGCTTAAAATACACATGAAATATCTGTTTACATACAGTCGGAAATATCTGCTGTAGGTATTATAAATAAANGCGCTTAACAGCATTCCATGCTTTGATTTATCAGTAAGTAATCAAAAGGGTTTTTTCCCTATTTTGTTTCTAGCTAATAACTGTGTCTAGCTTCTTTTTGTGTCCATCTAATTATTGTGTCAAGCTCTTTACTGTGTCCACATTCACTTTAAACTTCTTTTTTTGAATTCAGTGGTCGACATGCTGCGGTCGTATCATGCTGCGCTCGGCGTAGCCCTTTATTAATTATTACAGTTCTGGTATATGAAATATCTATTGTAAAGTAAACACACTGGTGACTAGTATTAAGGTTCTATTTATATGGACTATTGTACCCATTTACTGTTGCATGGTGTGTCTGAATTATACGAGCTGAGAAATCCATCCGAGCAAAACAAATTACTAATAGTATTTTTATCGCTAATTTTGTTATTAATATATACCAGATATATGTTTCTTTTTCTATTGAAATATTTTTTTAGGTTAAAGATGTAATTTATAGTGAAATATTATGCTTTTTTGATAGGATTATTTTTTTCACGAAACGTCACGCGACGTCATATTAATACGCTGTTGCTAACGTTCCATAGAGATTGACGATAATATGTTCATATCAACGCAGTGCAGTGATAATAGAATTATCGTCGCTCCGGAACAATTGAAAATCAAGCAAATTAGCGATAATACCTTTTTAACGCTTTCACCGATAGTGTCCCGGGCAGAAGTAACTCTGAGACTATGGCTTCCCTGACAGAGTGAACACATTGATGGGTGCTGCACTTTTAATATCTACCAGAAATTCATTTTGGGAGTTGAATAATAATTTTTTTGCTTGAGAATAAACGATTACAGACCTTTGTATTTTATTTATTTTCGAGTCAATTCCTTATACATTTTCGCGTGAAAATTTGAATACCATACACGAAATTTGTCCGTTGTATTCCCATTAAAAGTTCCAAAAGAAATTTTCTAAAAATGAGAAAACATCAACGAAGTGAACATTTCAACAATATGATACTGTTTCGTTATGATTTCCTGGCTAAAATTCTCATTTCTGTCAAAATTTTATATAATCCTTTGTCCATAAAATCGCAAAGAATTTCATCAAAATTTGTTCCCGAACTTTAAATTTGTGTAAAATCCACATTTTTCGTCCTTTTTTCATCCAGTTTTTTGCAACGGAAGTGCCATTCTTATTTACATCAGGGAAACTCATCAAAGAAAGACAACTCTAGTCTAAATTGATACATGAGGCGGAAAATTCAAACATGTAGTGAATGTCGCTAGAGCGGGACTTGTCGTCAGCTGACGGCGAAAGGGTTAAGCTCATCTGGCTATGCCAGGACGAGCTTTTGCATCACATGGCATCTGTCCTACTCTCTGGCATGAACTTTTCATTTAAAGATCTTCTCCTCTGAAACCACTGGGCCAATTGGAACCAAACTTGCTCACAATAGTCCTTTGGTGGTCCCCTTTTAAAAAAAATGTATTTGGCAGGTAGGTACATAATCCAAGAGGGCCGCCATCTGGGAACAAAGTTTTAACATTGGTCCCTATGGAAAAGACATTCAAAGATTTTTTTTTCAGAAACAACCTGTCCAGTTATAACCAAACTTAGTCACAATGGTCCTTAGATGGTCTCTTCCAAAAGAGGTATCCGGTAGGTCTGTACCTTGTCCAAGATGGCCGCAAGTGGGGAACATAGTTTTACCATTGGACCGTATGGAAAAGAAATTCAAAGATCTTCTTTACAGAAACTACTTGTCCAGTTAGAACCAAACTTAGTCACAATGGTCCTTAGATGATCTCCTACAAAAGAAATATATTTTGCAGCCTCATTTAAGATGGCCACCAGTGAGAACATGGTTTATATTGAGTTCCATTAAATGATTTAGGTCTCTGAAATCACCAATCCAATTAGAACCAAACTTGGTCACAAAGTTCTTTGTGTGGATCCCTTCAAAATTTGCACCTGGCATGTCTGCATCAAATCCAAGTTGGCCTCAGCAGGGAAGATAGTCTCTTGAGAACCTTTTGTTGTCATGTTTAAAATCAGTCTTGTTTGTGTGATAACAAATCACATTGGGTGCTTGTTCAAGGTCAGTAACTTTTGACTTAATCTGCTAATGGAAGTTGGTATTGTTATCCCCCCGCTTAGCGAAAGCGGAGGGATTATGTTATGCAGTCCGTCCATATGTACGTGTTTGTAATGCTCCACAATAGCTCTGGAACTATAAGAGATACAAGTTTGAAAATTGGCACCATACTAGAGTATGATCAGAAGTAGTGCACTGTGAATTCGGAATTTAGGTCAAACGCCCTAGGGGCAAATATGGGCGAAACCGAATTTTCGCGATATCCAATAATTGAAGAAATTTCTAAGGCCATTTGGGCTAAAAAGTTGAAACTCAAGAATCGATTCACATATTATGTAGCAACTTCACAGAGGGTGTAGGATTTTTGGTATGACCCCCTCAGGGCATGGCCTCTAGGGGGTCCACAAAACGAAAAAATCGATTCAGCTGGAACTCCTCTTACACCTTAAATCGCAGAAACCTTGTAATAACAGTATAAGTAAAACTATAAAAGTTGTCTGTGCTGAAGGTTTGGGAATTTTGAAATTTGCCCTCAGGCAGAAAAAGGAGTGAAAATGTATTTCGAGATATCCAGTAATAAGCGAAATCTTCTGAAGTATTCATGTTTGGAAGCTGAAACTTTGTATTCAAGTTCCATTATATGCATCTCATTTACTAATGATAGTGGCCTTTTGGTATAATCCCTGGGGGCATGCCCTTAAGGGGCCAAAAAATGTTAAACAAGCAGTACTCATCGGAACGACTGGAACTCTATGTATAATTTTGATTTTGTGGTTTATATTTTCATGAGGAATTATTGGAATTGCTCTTTGAATCTGTTCTAAGCTGTTAGAATTTAGACTCAGGTGCCAAATTTGATAAATTTCCTGAAAATGTCAAAGACTAATAATTTTTGAAATTCCAACATGAAGTTTTATAATTAAGCAACTTTTTAATGTCATCAGCTAATATGAACACTAGGATTTCATAATTGGTAAATTTTCTGAACTCTCAAAGACCAATTACTTTTATTGAAATTTACCGAGCAACCATATCTTTTTTGATGCCTTATTGTTTTAATAATCATTTTCAATGGTCAGATTGCAAAAAACCTTTTGATTCTAATTTTGGTAAAGTTCCTGAAACTCTCAAAAACCCATTATTTTTTGGAATAATACGTAGCAACCATATCTTTTTCAATTATTTTGAGTTAAAATGATGAATTACAACTGTCAGGTTGCAAGAATCTTTTGATTCTAATTTTGGTAAATTTCCTGAAACTCTCAAAGACTAATTACTTTTTGGAATTTTACCTACACAGCATACCGGCAAATATTGCGGGGGAAAGCATATATACTTGGGGGGGAGTTTTTGACAACTTTTGCATGGTTGTCTGGAGAGAGAAAAGGTAAGTTTACACATTATTAATGCAATAATGTAATAATGCTATCTTTTTTCTGTTGACCATCGTGTATCCTATATATTGCTGGGGTTCCTTGGTATATAACATTTTTAACTCACCTGACCCAAAGGGTCAGGATGAGCTATTGCCATCACTTGGTGTCCGTCGTCCGTCCGTCGTCCGTCTGTCGTCCGTCTGTCGTCCGTCCGTTAACTTTTTACATTTTCATCTTCCCCTCTGTAACCACTGAAGCAAATTCAACCAAACTTTACAGGAACCATGTATGGAAGATCCTTTACAAAGATTGCTCATTTCGTTCCGATCCGACAAAAAACATGGCCGCCAGCGCGAAACTTAGGTTTAACATTGGACCCTATGGGAAAAATCACATTTTCATCTTCTGCTCTGAAACCACTGAAGCAAATTCAACCAAACTTTACAGGAATGATGTACTAAAGGTCCTTAACAATGATTGCTCATTTCGTTCCGATCCAACAAAAAACATGGCCGCCAGCACGGAACATGGTTTAACATTGGACCCTATGGGAAAATCACATTTTGATCTGCTCTGAAACAGCAACAAATTCAACCAAACTTTACAGGAATGATGTATGGAAGGTCCTTTACGATGATTGCTCATTTTGTTCCGATCCAACAAAAAACATGGCCGCCAGCACGGAACATGGTTTAACATTGGACCCTATGGGAAAATTACATTTTCATCTTCTCCTCTGAAACTACTGAAGCAAATTCAACCAAGCTTTACAGGAATGATGTATGTAAGGTCCTTTACAAAGGTTGCTCGTTTTGTTTTGATCCGATAAAAAACATGGCCGCCAGCACGGAACTTAGGTTTAACATTGGACCCTATGGGAAAATTCACATTTTCTTCTTCTCCTCTGAAACCACTGAAGCAAATGCAACCAAACTTTACAGGAATGATGTACTAAAGGTCCTTAACAAAGATTGCTCATTTTGTTCTGATCTGATAAAAAACATGGCCGCCAGCACGGAAGATAGTTTAACATTGGCCCTGTGGGAAATTCACATTTTCATCTTCTCCTCTGAAACTACAGAAGCAAATTCAACCAAACTTTACAGGAATGATGTATAGAGGGTCATTTACAAAGATTGCTCATTTCGTTTCCATCCAATAAAAAACATGGCTTCCAGCGCGGAACTAAGGTTTAACATTGGACCCTATGGGAAAATTTACATTTTCTTCTTCTCCTCTGAAACCGCTGAAGCAAATTCAACCAAACTTTACAGGAATGATGAACTGAAGGTCCTGAACAAAGATTGCTCATTTTGTTCTGATCCAATGAAAAACATGGCTGCCAGCACAGAACAAAGTTTATTTTGGTCCTATGGGAAATTTTCATAAAAAAACATGGCCACCATACAGAACATCGAAAAATCCTGCTGTTCAGCATTTTGTCAGGTGAGCGATACAGGCTCAGTGTCTGAGCCTCTAGTTACATTATTGCATTTGAATAATGTGCAAACTTACCTTTTCTCCAGACAACCACGCAAAAATTGCCAAACTCTTTCCCCCTAAGCATATACATGTGTATGCTTTCCCCCTGCAATAACTGCTGGTACGCTGTGACTTAGCAACCATATCTTTTTTGATGCCTTATAGTTTTAATGATCATTTTAAACTGTCAGGTTGAAAGAATCTTTGATTATGATTTTGGTAAATTTCCTGAAACCCTCAAGTACCAATTACTCTTTGGAATTTTACCTAGCAACCATATCTTTTTTTATGCCTTATATTTTTAATGATCATTTTCAATGGTCAGATTGCAAAAAACTTGGATTCTAATTTTGGTGAAGTTCCTGAAACTCTCAAAGACCCATTATTTTTTGGAATTCTACCTAGCAACCATATCTTTTTCAATTATTTAGAGTTATAATGATGAATTTCAACTGTCAGGTTGAAAGAATCTTTGATTCTAATTTTGGTAAATTTTCTGAAACTCTCAAAGACCAATTACTCTTTTGAATTTTACCTAGCAACCATAACTTTTTTGATGCCTTATAGTTTCAATGATGATTTTCATCAGTCAGATTGCAAAAATCTATGATTCTAATTTTGGTCAATTTCCTGAAACTCTCAAAGACCTACTATTTTTTGGAATTCTACCTAGCAACCATATCTTTTTGAATTCCGTACTGTAGTGTAGATTATTTTCAATAATCAGAGTGCAAAAAAACTGATTCTAATATTTGTAAATTTTCTGAGACTCTCAAAGACCAATTTCTTTTTGGAATTTTACCTAGCAACCATGTCTTTTTTGATGCCTTATAGTATCAGTGATCATTTTCCATAGTCATATTGCAAAAATCTTTGATTCTAAGTTGGGTAAATTTCCTGAAACCCTCAGAGACCCATTATTTTTTGGAACTCTACCTAGCAAACATTTTCTTTTTCAATTCCTTACAGTAAAAATGATGATTTTCAACAGTCAGGTTGCAAAAATCTTTGATTCTAATTTTGATAATTTCCTGAAATTCTCAGAAATCTGTACTTTTTGAAATTCTACCTAGCAACCATATCTTTTTGGTGTTTTACAGTTACAATGATTAATTTAGTTTCAAAAACACTTGTCTTTTTTTACAAGGGGCGGGGGTCCAAAAAGGGGTAGCGGAGGATCGCAATCTTTGATTGGCTGTGTTTCATTAAATATAAATAAAATATTGCTAGAAGTTTTTTGTTTTGTATTTTTAATTTTTAATTTTGTTTCTGTTTGCTTAATTTGTCTAATATATAATATTTTTTTACAGCAATTAAAGTACTCATTCCAGACAACAGATAGATTATGTTTTGTTATGGAATATGTCAATGGTGGTGAACTTTTTTTCCATTTATCTCGAGAACGTGTTTTCTCTGAGGAAAGGACAAAATTTTATGGTGCTGAAATTATTTCAGCATTAGGATATTTACATGAAAATAATATTGTATATAGAGATCTGAAGGTAAGTTCAGTATTGTGCTGCTTGCTATTCTAACTTTCGCTGATTTCAATACCATGTGTAAAATTTGTGAATGTAAATGCATTGACAAATCCAAAAGTAAGGGTTGCTTTTTTGCAAAACCAAAGGCAGTCTTTACCATACAAAAATAGTCAAATAGCAGGGATGAACATTTGATATATTGGCAAAGTGGCCAGTTGGGCCCTAGCAAACAAAATTCAGTAGCCCAGCCATTAATTTTACTAGTCCAGGACTATATAGTCAACCAAAATTGCAGGATATTTCAGTAGCGCGCTGGGCTACTGGTTTGAAATTTTCAGTAGCCCAGGTAGATTTTTAGGGGCCTTGGGCTACTGGGCCCCTAGAAATTTGCATCCCTGAATAGGTATCACCAGACCTCACCATTGTCTCATCATTTTTGTCTCACCCGCCACAAGGCTGAAAGCGAGACAAGTGTGCTAAGTATGACAACAGCAACAACAACAGCGTTAAATTTTACTAACTACAGGATATTTTAAAAACACTTTGATGTAGTAACAGTAGTCGCAGTAATCAAGCGCTACATGATGGACATAAAATCATGTGACCTTGACCTCAATTTCAATGCCCAGTGACCATGTTATTTTTATACCCCCGCTCCGTAGGAGAGGGGGGTAAACTGTTTTACCCTTGTCCGTCTGTCTGTCCATCCGTCCATCCGTCCGTCCATCTGGAACATCTTTCGTCAAGGATTTCTCAGCTTGTGTAAGTAGTAATGATTTGATATTTGGTCTGAAGCTTAAGTATGGTTAGTTGTATCGTGTCTCCCCATTTCAAGTCCGTAACTCATCTACTTCCAGTTTGACAATAACTTGTGAGTTTTCCCATTAAAGCTATATACTGAAATTTTTCGTCAAGGATTTCTCAGCTTGTGTATGTAGTAATAATTTGATATTTGGTCTGAAGCTTTAGTATGATAAGTTGTATCGTGTCTCCCAATTTCAAGACCGTAACTCATCTACTTCCTGTTTGACAATAACTTTGATTTTTTCCCATTATAGCTATATACTGAAATTTTTTGTTAAGGATTTCTCAGCTTGTGTATGTAGCAATGTTTTGATGTTTGGTCTGAAGCTTTAGTATGATGAGTTGTATTGTGTCTCCCCATTTCAAGTCCGTAACTCAACTACTTCCTGTTTGATGATAACTTTGATTTTTAGCTCACCTGGCTATGCCAGGGTGAGCTTTTGCCATCACTTGGCGTCCGTCGTCCGCGTCCGTCCGTCGTAAACTTTTCTTTAAAAATCTTCTCTTCTGAAACCACTGGGCCAATTTAATCCAAACTTGGCCTGGGTCATCACCAGGGTATTTAGTTTAAAAAATATGTTCGGTTAGTCCGAGGGCCAAACAACATGGCCGCTGTTACTAAAAATAGAACATAGGGGTAAATTGCTGTTTTTGGCAAATAACTTGAAAACCGTTGCCAATATCAAAATCAGATATGGGACAAAATTGTTCAGAATGCCGAGATCCATCTGCTCTGCAATTTTGAAGAAAATCTGAAAACCTGTCTTTGAGTTATAGCCCTTTTTCCGTAAATTTTTCAAATTTTTTTTACATTTTTTATTTTTTATTTCAAAAACTGCAACAGATAGAGGTGAAGTGTAAATTGGAATAATGTTCAGCATATCAAGATCTACATACTCTGAAATTTTGAAGAAAATCCAAAGGCCTGTGTAGGAGTTATTGATTGATTTTCACCAATTTTTTTTTTTTCAATGCCATATGGTTTATTGGTTATCTCCCTTTAAATTCTGTGTTCAAATCTTCTTTGGTTAACTTTTCTCTTTTAAGCTTTAGAGAAATTCCCTTTTATAGCTTTGTTAAAACAATTATTTTTATTTATATTTAAGAGCAAAAACAGTGTTTTTGTACAAATTTTTACAATTTTTTGCAAAAATACTTTCTTAATCTTTACCTTATTATATGTTACAATTATTTTTCTATATAAGATATTTTGTCTTATTGAGATGTTTTTGATCAGCCACTATCTTACAAGCTTTGCTGACACATATTAACAAGCAGTTTCTTGGCCTCTTTTAAATGAAGCCTATAATGATCAAGTGAGGACATTTACCTTGAGAACCACAGATGGATTCGATTATTACATGGCATGTATGATGCTAAGTATTGTGACTTTGGTGCCTATATATCATCCAACATGGCCATCTGCGGGGAACTTAATTTATTACTGGGCTGTATGGAAAGAGCACATAAAGAATTTTTTATCTGAAACAACTTTGCTAGTTAGAATAAAACTTAATCACAATGCATCTTAGATGGTCCCCTTCAAAACAGATGTCCCTCAAGTCTGCACCTTATGCAAATTGGCTACCAGTGGGAAACAGTTTAATATTGGAGTACATTCAAAGATCTTCTTCTTTAAAACCATTTGGCCAATTGGAAATAAACTTTGGCACAACACTTAATTTTCTTTAAAATTGTGTCCTGCAGATCCATCCCTTATCCAAGATGGCAGGCAATAGGGAAAATAGTTTGATCATATAACATAATGTTTGTTTACATAGTTTGAAAATGAGACCCTTTAACATAGAAGTTTATTTGAATTTATGTATTGACCATGGTCCAGGTGAGCGAAACAGGCTCTTGAGAGCCTCTTGTTTTCCCATTGGGCCTTTTATTGAAATTTTTCGTCAAGGATTTCTCAGCTTTGTATGTAGTACTGATTTGATATTTTGTGTGAAGCTTTAGTATGATGCATTGTATTGTGTCTCCCCTTTTGGAGTCAGTTACTCATCTACTTCCTGTTTGACAATAACTTTGTATTGAAATTTTTTGTTAAGGATTTCTCAGCTTGTGTGTGTAGTAATGTTTTGATATTTGGTCTGAAGCTTTAGTATGATGAGTTGTATCGTGTCTCCCCATTTCAAGTCCGTAACTCATCTACTTCATGTTTGACAATGACTTTGATTTTTTCCCATTATAGCCATTTATTGAAATTTTTCGTCAAGGATTTCTCAGCTTGTGTATGTAGTAATGATTTGATATTTGGTCTGAAGCTTTAGTATGATGAGTTGTATCGAGTCTCCCCTTTTGAAGTCAGTTACTCATCTACTTCCTGTTTGACGATAACTTTGATTTTTTCCCCATTATAGCTATATATTGAAATTTTTCGTCAAGGATTTCTCAGCTTGTAGATGTAGTAATGTTTTGATATTTGGTCTGAAGCTTTAGTATGATGAGTTGTATCATGTCTCCCCATTTCAAGTCCATAACTCATCTACTTCCTGTTTGACAATAACTTTGATTTTTTCCGGTTAAAGCCATATATTGAAATTTTTCGTCAAGGATATTTCTGCATGTTTATGTAGTAATGATTTGATGTTTGATCTTTAGCTTAACTATGTTTATTTTTATCGTGTATTCTCTTTTCAAGTCCATAAATCAATCATCTACTTTCTGTTTGACGGTAACTTTATTTATCACTGCAACTATGCCAATGCTTGTATTGTGTCCACACTTGTACTGTGTCCACGCTTGTATTATGTCCACACATACTTTACTTAGCATTGCCATATTGATTCAGGGCTCAATGAGCGGGGGTATAACTGGCTGCCATTAGGCGGCAGCTCTTGTTCTTTGCTTTAGTTCATTTCTAAATAACTATAAGTGGTAGGTTGATAATATTTAGTAGGTAGGGCATGGGTATAACATGTCAGTCTGGCATATGACTTTTGTCCTTGACCTCAATTTCAAGGTCTAGTTGCCACGTTATGTTTCTCAGCTTAAATCCCATTTCTCAATAACTATTAGTGGTAGGTCAATAATATTTAACATGTATTTTGGTCTTGGGCAGTACATGTCAGTGTGGCATTTGACTTTTGTCCTTGACCTCAATTTTATGGTCTAGTTGCCACATTTAGTTTATCTGATCAAGTCCATTTTAGCAATAACTGTTAGTGCAGGTAAGTTGATAATATTTGGTATGTAGGTTGGTCTTGGGTAGTCCATATCAGTCTGGCATGACTTTTGTCCTTGACATCAATTTTATGCAATTATCAATTTTTCTAGTGACCATGTTAAGTTTCTGTGATTAAGTCCATTTCTCAATAACTATAAGTGGAAGGTCAAACATATTTAGCAAGTAACTTGGCTTGAGTAGACTGGCAGGTGACCAGACTTGGGGTCAATTACTTTTGAAAGTAATTAATTACATTCAATTACAATTACAAAATTTTCAATTAAATTACAAATTACATTTGCCTTTTTTAAGCAATGTAATTAATTATTTTCCAATTACATGGTCAATGTTATTAATTACATTTCAATCCTTTTGTACTAATTTTAAAAGTGAATAAATGTACTTATTTCTTGTATAGGAACTTCCTGGAAAGAGGCTTTCACATATTAGTTCATTCACTTTTTCGGTTGAATTGTTGTCTTTTTGACATATAACAATATAATAGTATTTAACTTGTTAGTATTTATTCCATAAATTATCTTATATCCTTTATCAATTCATATAGTTCAACTGCATAACCCATAAAACAAGGCAGACCCAAGAAATTACAGTTCTAAATTCTGTCCAACTGTCATTCATGAACAATTATTGTGGACAGCCTATTTACTTTCACTGATCAAAAGACAGTGCTAAAAGGTCTCAAGCTATAAACAGACTAATGATATTGTAAGTTATAATTAGCCTTGATGAAAAACTTTTTTTTTCACACACTTAAACAAAGTTTTTTGATCATTTTAATTTTTTGTNATAAATATGATTAGAATGCATCATCTCTGAAATTTATTTCCAAATTAATATCAAAGCACCAACCATAAAATCATACATCCATGTTATATTGCATTTATGGGGATCACAAAGAGAGAACAAAACAAACAGATCATAAAACAAACGTCACAAAAATAAAGCACTAACAGTGAGAACCTCTAAAATGATTGGAAACCCTGATTTCTTGTTAATTTTCAGATTATATATCTTTAAAATGTAAATACTTCTAAATCTTAAATGTATGAGAAAGAAAGTGATTTCACAAATGCGAATAAAATTTTTTCAGAAAAAGTTCTTTAACTTACATAAAATATTTTTTTCCCAATAAAACTGACACTTCATTAAAATAACAATATGTATGTCACAAAAATGCACACCCTTGGGGCAAAGTAACACCTGTATCATTAATGATTGAGTTCTATACTTTCCATATATAACACATAATTATTGTAAAAACAATCATTTATACCTTTCTTTAAAAAAAATATAAGCGTTAGAAAAACAAATAATGATTACTTAAGACGATAAACATAATAAAAACATTGATTATATTGTCCACAAGATACTAATTATGAGGGTCATATAAAAATCACTACAAAGTAAAGGGCAGCAAATGTTTTGTTATAGAGTAACATTACAATTTC
>MJUU01032397.1:178507-190359 GCA_002080025.1 Modiolus philippinarum
AATAAAAATATTATAAAGGACCCATAATTCATTCCAATCAAATTTTTTTATTTAACAGAGTAAAACTACCAAAAAGTAATTGAAATGTAATTCAAAAGTAATTGATAATTACAGCAAAATTTGCAATGTAATTAATTATTTTCAATTACTTGTAATTTAAAAAATGTCCAATTACAAATTACATTCAATTACACAAGAAATTGTAATTAATTACAGCAAATTACAATTACTTTTTTCAATTACCCCATCTCTGCAGGTGACTTTTGTCCTTGACCTAATTCTTACAGGCTAGTAAGCATGTTAAATTTCTCAGTCTCTATTAGTGGTAGGTCAATGGTATTTTGTATATGGGTTGGTTTTGCTTAGTGCATGGCAGTTCTTCATATGGCTTATGCCTATGACCTCAATTCTATGGTCTAGTGAGCATGTCTTGTTTCTCATGATGTATTAATGGAAGGTCAGTTATATTTTGTATATGGGTTGGTCTTGGGTAGTACGTAATGGCCTGCTATATCATATGGCTTTTATCAGTGACCCAAATTTCACAGTCTAGTGAGCATGTTCAGCGTGTCTGATTAGGGTCAGTTATTAGATTTCACATCAATTTAAAGGCAAAGCAGGAACAGATGAATCATCCATTAGGGTCTTCACTTTTTGTCTATTCAGTAATTGTATAATAAACAATGAAAGGATATAGAATAAATGTACATTAAACAAAGTCGCTACAAATACAGGGTAAAAACCAAGCAATGGAACATCACTTTGTTTCCTTTTTGAAATCACTATGAGGTCATACCTCATAGTAAGAGCACTGGTTTGAACGGAATTCATAGCTAAATGTTGAACAACACTACCTCCCTGTCTGTTATTGATCATTGATGTAGGGTTGTCAACAAACATAACATCAAGTGGCAAAGTGTTCTTTCAATTACTGTCATCAGTTGCCTGACATTGCTGACAAAAAAAAAAACTAAATGAAGACAATCATAAAATATAAACAGCCACAGGGTACTCTTAAAAAAAGTAAATCCAAAAACAAGTTATATAGTGTATCCACTAAAATTGCTCTCAAGAACAAATAAACCATGATTGAAATATTTGGAGAGCATACATCTATTGCATGGGGAATCTTTTTATGGACCTGACATTGCATGACAGACAAAAGCAAGTCTTAAATTGACATTGAAAGAATAGGAGTAAATACACATGAGTACAAATACAGGGAAAACCAAGCAATGGAACAATGTAGTTATTGTTGTTCTTTGTCCTGAAGTCGCCATGGGCCTTCAACAAATACCTCATAGAAACTTCAAGACTTCCCCTAGCACTGATTTGAACAGAATTCATTGCTAAATGTTGAACAACTCTACATCTATGTGCGTTATTACTCATAGATGTTGTGATATCAACAAACATTAAATCAATTAAAAACATTACAGTGGAGGTGACTTGTGGGTGTTTTCTGTTGAAGAGAAAAAAGGTGTGAAATTTGTATAACATTACAAGTACAACTTATTGTTATAAAACTTATTTAATTATTTCTCTGTAATTTCAGTTAGAAAATTTGTTGTTAGATAAAGATGGACATATCAAGATAGCAGATTTTGGACTTTGTAAAGAAGAAATGTATTATGGAGCTAGTACAAAGACTTTTTGTGGTACTCCTGAGTATTTGGCTCCTGAGGTTGGTATAGAAATTATGATCGGTTTATTTTGTTTTTTAGAACTTTTATTTATATACCATAAATTGATAAAGAATACAAAATACATTTTATGAAACCCATTTTTATGCCCTGCCCATGAATGTGGAAGGGGCATATAGTGTTACCCTTGTCCATCCTTCCATACGTCCGGTTAAGTTTTGCGTTTAAGTCCATTTCTCAGAAACTGTAAGGTATAGACCAATGATAGTAGACCAGTATGTAGATCTTGGATAGTACTACATAGTTCACTAGGCAGTTTGACAATTTAACCTATATTTCATGGTTGAGTGACTCTGGTTAAGTTTTGTGTTAAATAGAAAAAAGAAGGGATACAGGGAATATGTCAAAGAGACAACGACCCAAAGGGGAGTAATAACAACTCAAAGTCCATTTCTCAACAACTACATGTTATAGGACAATGATGTTTCATCAAATTAATTGCCTTGATGAGTGCTACCCAAATCATTGACAATTAGATGGCTTTGACATACATTTTACGCTTCAGTGTCTTTGGTTAAGTTTTGTATTTAAGTCTATTTCTCAAATACATGTACTATGTATTGTAGCATCATGATATTTCACTGTAACATTTAGCTTAAGGAGATCTGCCCATTTCACCAACAATTGGGTGACCATGACCTACATTTTATGGTTGGATGGGTTAAATTTTGGATTTCATCACAATTCAGTGACAAGGAACTAATTTTATGAATGATTGACTTGGGTTAATCTGTTGCGATAAATGTATTGGGGGGGCATCTGTGAAGGAAAGAAATAGGTTCCAAGGGTTAAACATAGAGTGAAGATGAGACTCATATAATACATGTCTATTTCCTTTTAATCGGTAGAGTTATGATTATTTAGCCATTATTAAAGGTAGATGATATACAAATAAAGCAAGGCAATAAGGTCAATATATGGATTACAATGTATATATGAATGAAGTCTAAGGTCAATATACTCTATAAATCAGGTCATACAATTTGTACACAATTTTTTATTTTTTATTTATTTGTTTGTGATAGTAGGTACTCATTGTGCTGTGGGTAATAATGGTGGAATTAAAGTACTTATTTAAATATATCTTTGATCAAACTCTGACTCAAACCATGAATTTAAGAAACCCACAGAAGACATTTCAAAGAAAAAAATCCTTTGACAGTACATGAATATAATCTACAGAAAAGGTCCATAATCATGGATATATATATTTATAGGTATTAGAAGACAATGACTATGGCAGAGCAGTGGACTGGTGGGGAACCGGTGTTGTTATGTATGAAATGATGTGTGGACGTTTACCGTTTTACAATCGTGATCATGACGTTTTATTTGAACTTATTTTATTACAATCTGTGAGATTTCCTCGGACATTATCAGAGGATGCCAAAAATCTTCTAGAGGGATTTTTAAAGAAAAATCCACACGAGAGGTTTGTTTTGTTATATACTGTATTGTCACCAAAAACATCTCGGCTAATTTCTTACTAAATCTGTTTTTATGCTTCTGAGATTGAAAGATTCATGGTCATATAGCATTTGTTCTGTCTGTTTGTCTAAACAAAACTTCAATATTTGGTATACTTTTTCATGAAAGATAACTTGGCTTGTATTAGCGGGAATGTAATTTGGTCTGAAGCTTAGAAATGATGAGCTGTATTATAGTAGCATTTATCATCAGATTTGTGGGATGACCATTTCCTGGTTGCCAATAATTTTGATTTTTAACTAGAAACCACATTTTCATCAATGATTTCTTGACTTGTATTTGTAGGAACTATTTGAAATATGGTTTAAGTTTGGAAATGAAGATTTGTATTGTGTAAATGCAATTGATTTTTGAGTTTATACATGTTATAGGGTGATCACTTTCTTTTTACAATTTCTTTTATTTTAACTATAAACCATATCACCATCAATATATTGACTTGTATCAGTTTGAACTGCCATTCAGCCCAAACATGGAAATAATGAGTTATAGTAGGTATTTGTTTAACAGGCCACTATTTTATTTATGGCAATGCTGTGACAAACTGTGTTTTACATGGCACTTCCTGACTTTTCGGAATTCTAATTTGATTCTGTTGATTGGTTTAATAGATCATAACTCCAATGCATCATTTGTTTAAAGGCAAAATGAATTTTCACTTTGAATTGGCCTTTGATAAAAAAACATTATTAATTTCAAAGGGATACAGAGGAATAATTCTAAATATTTAGTAGACATATTTCAAAAGAATAACCAAAATAATGCTGTCTATATTTTGTTAGAGAAGTTTGTACAAATTGATTTTTAAAATTCAAAATATAAATGACCTATCTGACTTTATTCGATATAATTCTAAGTAGACTTTTGTTTCAGTTTTGATTTCAATGTCACATTATGTCTGCATAATTTATAGTTCTCATGATTTTTAGTTTGCCTCAACGAAGTTGAGGGAGACTATTGAAGTACCCCCGGCGTCCTCGTCCACATCCGCATTTGGGTATATATTTTAGTAACTATGCAGTGTAGTCTCATCAAACTTTGCATGCATGTGCATCTTGGGTTAACTCACAGCCTCCAAGAAAATTAGGTCTCTCTGACCTATATTTTCTGCTTGAGTGGCTTGCATTCAAATTTACATTTTAGTTCATATCTCAGTTACTATACATAGTACAATAATCTAACTGTGCATATGCATGCATCTCTGATGGTAGGTCAGCATCCAGGCAAAATTAGGTCACTTTGACCTATATTTTCCGCTTGAGTGACTTACATTCAAGTTTTCGTCCGAGTTCCGATCTGAGTCGCTGTACATGGTAGGATCATCTAACATTGCATTTGCATGCATCTCTGATGGTAGGTCAGCATCCAGGCAAAATTAGGTCACTTTGACCTATATTTTCCGCTTGAGTGACTTACATTCAAGTTTACGTCCGAGTTCAGATCTCAGTCACTGTACATGGTAGGATCATCTAACCTTGCATGTGCATGCATCTCTGATGGTAGGTCAGCATCCAGGCAAAATTAGGTCACTTTGACCTATATTTTCCGCTTGAGTGACTAACATNTTGGGTCACTTTGACCTCCATTTTCTGCTTTAGTGACTTACATTCAAGTTCATGTCGGGGATCAGATCTCATGTACTGTACATGGCAGGATCATCTTGCATGTGCATGTGCATGCATCTGTGATGGTAGCTCAGCATCCAGACAAAATTAGGTCACTTAAACCTACATTTTACTCATAAATGACTTACATGAATGTATACATCCAAGTTCATAGCTCAGTAACTGTACATTGTTGGTTCAGGTAACCTTGCTAATGCATGCAATTTTGATAGTATGTCGGAATCCAGACAAAATTTGGTTGCTGCGATAAAGTGCCACAACGAGGCGAACTTTGTAATCATTGATTACCTATGTTTACATTAGTTGATATACATGTATATCTGAATATTTTCTTTATTTTTAGACTTGGAGGTAGTGAACAAGATGTGAAAGAAATAATGGCACATCCATTCTTTAGAACAATTAATTGGGTAGATCTAGTAGAGAAAAAGGTAAGTTTGTTGTGATTTAATCCTGTATATGTCCTGTTTTAACAAGTATTTGGAGTTTTATTCTGCGTTTTACCAGCTAATTTCAAATGAACAACACTTTCATTTTACGTGTGTTTGTTTCTCGCACTGGGAATTTAGTTCTGTGTGGTGAGACATATTGAGATCCATCATTCATGTGCTCGCTGTTTGTTTGGTAGCAGGAGTATCACTGGTGAACATCAGCTTACAGCTTCTATGTTTTCTTTTCAATTTAAATTGGATAAAAGTAGATATGAGACAAATCTTAATGTATTCCTGGTTTAAACAATATACATGTATTTAAATACCAAATGTGAAGCTATATAGCTCATACAAATGGTAAATTTTGAGTTGTTGTCATCAGTTTGCTTTGTCAGCAGTCATTTTGCTTTTCAGATTTTGAACTACTTAGAAAATTTAACAAAACTTTGCAAGCCTGTTTTATGGAAGTTC
The DNA here is from genome assembly GCA_002080025.1 of Modiolus philippinarum. Lineage (NCBI taxonomy): Eukaryota > Metazoa > Mollusca > Bivalvia > Mytilida > Modiolidae > Modiolus > Modiolus philippinarum. The sequence continues at coordinate 184,226 of MJUU01032397.1, forward strand.
CTTTACAAAAATTTTTCTGATCTAAAAATAACATTGCTTCCCGCGCTATATCCCATTTTGATAATCTTGTCTGAAACCACTGTAACAAATTTTGCCAATCATTCATAAATGGTATTCAAAAATTGTTCATTGTTCATGTATTCTGATATGTCAAAAAACATGGCCATGAGGGAAAAAATAATTTTTATACCCCTGGTCTGAAGGAGAAGGGGGTATACTGTTTTACTCTTGTCCAACATTCCGTTTGTCCTTCCTTTTGTCTGTTACGATTTATTCAAGCTTTTCTCTGCAATACAAACTTAAGATTGTGTCACAAGCTTTGTTTTGTCATGCCATATCGTTGGATGCATTTTCAGACATCTTGGATTAGTAAATTCTGCTTATTTTTTTGAGGATTTATGCCATTGTATCCATATTTGTATTGTGTCAACACACACTTAAAATTTGCCCTTACCATATTGATTCAGGGTTCATTGAGCAAGACATTTCTGACTTTCATTCAACGACAGCTCTTTTTAACATTTTCTCTGAAACAGTTGAAGCTAATTAATCAAACTGTACTTGAATTGTGTATTGAAACAAAGAACAAAACAAAACCAAAAAAAAAAAAGAAACAAACAGTAAACATCTGAAACTATTGAAGTGCATTGATCAAACTTTACAGAACTTATGTATGAAAGGTCCCAAGCAAAGAATAGGGTGACTTTTTTTCAGATCCATTTAACAAACTTGACTGCCAGTGCAAAACACAGTTTAAAATTGAATCATGTGGCAAAAATATAATTTCAACATAGCTGAAATGAATGAATAGAATGAATAGAATTGAACAAATTGGTCATGAATATTTTCAACAGATTTTAAAGGGGTTTCCATCTTCTTCTTGTTGACAGAATAAGTGATTAATTGTTGTACTGGAATGCTAAAGTATCACACGATTACTTGCAGCACTGTTTACAACATGAAAACCTGAATACACTAGAATTAATACTCATGTACAGTTGAGTGAAAATCAAACAATTATGGGGAAAGGTGTGAAATAAATGGGTAATTTAATGTGTAGCTGGGGTTCTTAGAGATTTCAAATGAAATTAAGCTTGCTAACACTTCATACTAGAAATATGGTACATACAAACATACAGTAAACTATACTTTATGTGTAATTATACCTTATATGGTATAAATACAACAATTTGTTACTTACAGTTGAATGAATTTCATGTTTGGTTATACATTTGTATCTGAAAGCAATATTTTAGATAAAACCTAAGTTTGCCCTTTTTCCTGAATACTTAAAAAAAAAATATATTCAAAATACTATTGTCATGTTTTTCAAATGTTTTGATATGTAATAAAGTGAAATATTTTGAAATTGACTGGTATTGGTGTGGTTATAAATAGAAAATAAAGCATGTGCATTTTGTGTCCTTTTGACCACTGTTTATCCTGAATGACTGACCACTATATACTGTATTTAATCCCAATTTGTATCCTATTACAATATTTAGCTTTGTTTTTACACAGAATGAATTTTCCAGTAAAATACTGAAATGTTAAAGTGTCCTTTTTTTCACATATTCAGCTGAATGATCTAAGATTTGAATATGAGTATTCGTATTCTTTGCAGTAAGTGCCCAGAGCGCTTACAAACTTTGAAAAGATTGACGCTAATCAAGAATCATACAAACCTTGGTTAAAGAGGGGAGCACTATTTACGAAAGTTATTCATTTTCCGTTAGCATGCAATACAACTGTTGTTTTAATGTTTTTATTATTGTAAACTTTTACACAAGGAAGAAAAAATAAGAAAGTTGTTATTATTCATCAGCTATTTAAACCAGTTACATGATAAAACTCTGATATCCTAGTATGAATGCACATGTTCAATATCGAGTAAAAAGATCAAGGACTAAAAAGTATGAAATGAGTAAGGAATTGATTTTAATAAGATTTTGAAGGGGGCACTTAATGATAACAAATGAACTTATGGTTTGGAAGGGGGGACACTTAATAGGAGGAATTCTTTAAGTTCAACTGGAGTTGAATTTTTTTTAAAGTATTTATGGGAAGTCATTGAAAATTACTAGCAGATTTTTCAAAGAATAATATTTGAAAGAATTTGTTTAATACTTATGTAAGACTTCGATTGTAACTCAATTTATGATATACATGTACATGTAGCACCAGATAAAAAGAAATATATGTTTCTTTAAAATTTCATATTATGTTGTTAAATGTTTACAAATATCATCCAAAATGAATATATATATATATATAAAGAAACAATATCTCTTGTACAGTACATTGTTTTAGATAAGAAATATTTGCTGTTGTCAGGTATATCAAATTGAAGTCAATAGGTTGAAACTTTCAGCTCTCACTCCAAGAGTATCAAGAAGTTTTCTATACTTTTTGGGTTTATTAAAACAATTTAAATCAGTATCAGCTTTTGAATGAGGTGATAACACCTGAATTTCGACATGGTATCTTATAGCTCATAGCATTGCAGTGTTTTAGATGTATTAACTTTTATATTCCAGAATGTATGCCAAGCTATAAATTTGTATTGTACAAAAAAGTGTTATTTTTATGTTTAATATAGTTATAGGTTTTGGAGGTCACAGTGGCTTACCGTCCCCTAGTCTCAATGTCAAATATGCAGTTACAAAAACAAAACAAAATGAAACTCACTTTATATATATATAAATAAATGACAAGAAAACTTTACATTTTAAGTGATTTGCATTTATGGAATCTTTCAGAACTACATCAAATTTATGATTTTTTTAAACATCAAAGATGCTTCTTGCCTAAGGTTTTTTATTTCATCTTATGAAATAGCTTGAACTGCCTTTAACTGCTTTTCATAACCAGTTGCTGCAAAAGCATTTAGTGAAAGTAAAATAATAATATAAAACAAATACATGCATGGGAATCAACAACAATATTTAACCTAAATCTTTAGTTTGTCTGTTTTACCAAATTCCTTTTATACCTATTTCTACCCAATTTCTTTTTATTTTTAGTATTATATCAGCATATATAGACATAGACAATTTCCATTTAATCGGAGAATAGTATGTAAATTGACTGAACACTTGGGATAAAGAATGCCATATTTTTTGACATTTGTAGATAAAATTGTGTCTTGTTACCATCAAATCATTGTCGTTTCTTTTTTGCATACAGACAAATCATAAGAAAATATTTATGATATGTTTCAAGTTAGGAGTTCAGGTATGTAGTCTTGATAGACATAGATCTGTCATGAGCTAAAATTGGTTCTCAAGTAAAATAGTTCAGTTATGTAGTCTTGATAGACACAGATCTGTCATGAGCTAAAATAGGTTCTCAAGTAAAATGGTCAAGATTTAACTTGATAATTGCTAGGTAATAAATCAAAAGTTTACTATCCATAAATAAATCATGTGAATATTAGGAATTAAAAATATTATTTGATATTTTCCCATAAAAGTCCAACCATTACACAGTAACTCAAAAGGCTTAGAGGTATCAGGCTGTCAATGTTTAATAAAGCAAAAATTTAATGTTGAAATTCTGTCCTTAAAACTTTAGAGGAATTGATGCTATAAAAATGTGCAATAAAGCTAAAAATTTATGTTGAAATTTTTTATTAAATTGAATACAATGTGTTGTTTACAACTTCCCTGTTCCTAAATTACTACCTTATAGGATTTGTTTATACTTTCCATTGTTATATCCGATGATTCATGGCATTTTGTCATAATTATAATTATTTAAATAATTAGCCATTTAACCTTTTACAATTCAATCTATTATAAACCAAAGCTGTCTGTGATTCAAACTTTTGCTTGATATTAGATCCATGTTCTTTACTCATGGGTTTATTAAGATTTCAAAAATTTAAAAGTAACAAGTCAGATTTGTTATATTCTTTTAATTGCAATGTATCTCATATAGTGGCTAGGGTGCATTTATGATTTTAGCTGCACTGAAGAGACATAAGTTGTTGAAATGTGCATATGCACAAACAAAATTAACAGTTACATCATTATTTTGTTTTATATAGAATGTATCACATAACCATCTAACATATCCAGCCATATGCAAGTTTTCATTTGTAACCACACCAATACCAGATCACATTTTGTTCAAGTTTTTATGTATTAATTTATTATTGCATGGCTATATAATGACTGATTAAGGTTTTCAGGAAAAAGGGGCAATAAACTACATCTCTGGGATAATAATATTATCTCCCTTGAATTATCTGTAACGAAGAGAGATGATCATTACTCCTCATAGAAATGCTTGAACTAAAACACTAGAATATTTTAATTTCAAGCATTGTAGTTGGTTAACCATGTAGGCCTAACTGCTTTATCAAATTTTGTTTCAGTATTATTAATTAATGTATAAATTCAAAATTGGTTGCTTTTCTTTAAGTTTGGTTGTTGGTACATGGGAATTTAATATTCTTTTAGTGTTAAATTTAATCTATTTTTTCAATATTTTTCATCTGCATGCACCTCTGCTCTCCCCTTAGATGCAGCCACCCTTCAAGCCACTCGTGACCTCTGAAACTGACACTAGATATTTTGATGACGTCTTCACTGGAGAATCTGTCAGCCTTACACCACCTGAACACCAAAAACATGTTCTGGAGAGTATTGATGAAGAAATGCCAGATGCTTTGCCTTACTTTGAAAAGTTTTCCTACCATGGAAGCAAAGCAAGCTTAGCTGCAAGTCATGCGAGTAGCTGTATGAGTTTTGAAACAACGTGGACCTGACAAGATGTACCAAATAGAAAAATGAGATATAATAAACGATATTTAATTATTTCTTTATTGAATAATTGAATAAGATAAGTGAAGTATTAATTTTATTATTGATGTGAAAATGAATTATATAACTGTTCTGTCAAGAAAACCATTCTAGTATTAAAGGATGTGTAATGTCCTATCCTGTGAATTAATCTACATATGTAATATGTTATAAGACAGCAGTTACAAATAGGAATTCTTTTGATTTTACATATTCTGATTTTAAAAGAATGATTATTTATCAATAATTTGTTAGAATGATGAGCATTACTTGCTGTGCAATGTTTTTAAAGTTGTATGAAAGTCATTGTTTATGCTCTTGATAAGATACGAGGGTCTAACATATGTTTTAACACTGTGTATTGTACACCTTTCCCTCTGGGTTATGGCATATGATTTATATGTATGACTTCTATTGAATTTTTTGCAAAGAAGTTATTATATTCTTTTAAAAGATACTGATTGTTTAACTTTGTCTTTTTTTTATTACTGCTATGCTTCTTCACAAAAGTGCAAATTATTAAGTAAAGACTTTATTTTTTCATAAATTATTATAAAAATACAGATTGTTTGATAGATATTTTTTTGGTAAATGGTTTTCTGTGATAAAGGTTCTTAGCCTCAAAGTTTTAATATTGTTAAATAATTTTCATTATACATCAACTATTTATATGTAATTTTGAATTGAAATATATTTTTTTTTTTATCAAATTGTTGGACTCAGTAATTTTTGGGAAATTTGCAAACAGTTCATATGGCAAGTGCACGTAAATCTGTCAATATTTATGCTTTGTTGGTGATTAAAGTATTGATTTTCATAATTTTCTTCTAAATCCTGATAATTTAGAGGGATTTTGCCACATTTGTGCACTTAAATATAACTAGGTATGTCAAAAGGAAATTGATTTTCATGAATTTCCCACAAAATAAAACAAAGGAACAAATTTCTTAAGAGTTCTATGGACTTGTTGTCTTTTCTTTTCTAATAACCATCAAAATGATCTAATCATTACAACTGGGCAAAAAATATAAATTAACAATATTTGTTTGAGTATTTGAATGTATATTAAACATATTTAGTGTTGTAACTAGACCCAAATGACTGCCATATGTATTGTATTTGTAAATTATACTGCTTATTATAAACTGCGAAGTTAAGTACAGAAGCTTGTCAAATCATGAATATGATTTTAATGTTGTATAAATTAGCTTCAATAACTTGACAATTTGAGTTTAAAGAAAATTGGAGTACAAAGTAAAAATTTACCCACTTTTATGAAGCTGAAGGATATTTGACCTTTGGCCTGTTTGAATGTTTGTTTGGAGATGA
>MJUU01032397.1:190373-214992 GCA_002080025.1 Modiolus philippinarum
AAACTGCGAAGTTAAGTACAGAAGCTTGTCAAATCATGAATATGATTTTAATGTTGTATAAATTAGCTTCAATAACTTGACAATTTGAATTTAAAGAAAATTAGAGTACAAAGTAAAAATTTACCCACTTTTATGAAGCTGAAGGATATTTGACCTTTGGCCTGTTTGAATGTTTGTTTGGAGATGATTAGTTTCCAGTCTTATTGGTTTAAAAAAAATGTGTTGTGTAAAAAATTACTTGGAACCCCCCCCTCCAAGATAAAAATGGAAAAATAAATAGATTAGTTAGCCATAAACGGCAACCTCCCACCTCCCTATATTTAAAACAAAATTTGAGTTTGCAGAGGGGCATATCCACTCAAGAGCCTCCTCAGTGGTGTTAAGTGTTAAGTAGGGTTATGTTATACAAATCAACTTTATTCCTGTAAAATAAAATCAATTTCAATCAAGGTATAATTTTTATGCCCTGTCTATGATAGTGAGGGGGGCATATAGTGTTCGGCTCTGTCAGTCCATCCGTTCGTCCATCCGTACATCCCAAGTCAGGTTTACCCACAGGTTGAAGTTTTTTTTCTGTGAAGGATATTTGCTATTTTCATGAAAATTTATATAAATACACATTAGGGTATAATTCAACAAAAATCATAATAAAAATCTAACCAGGCTACCAACTTCAAGCTTCACTGATCATGGAAAAAAAAGGGGGGGTATTATGAGGTTTATCCTTAGGTTGAAGTTTTTTTCTGTGAAGGATGTATGCTATTATCATGAAACCTTATATAACTACTCATTAGGGTATAATTTAACAAAAATCATAACAAAAATTTATTCTTTCTACCAACTTCATGCTTCACTGATCATTGAAAAAAGGGGAATAGGTTTACCCTTAGGTTGAGTTTTTTTTCTTTGAAGGATGTATGCTATTATCATGAAACTTAATATAAATACACATTGGGGTATGATGACAGAAAAATCATAATAAAAATTTATCCTTGCTACCAACTTCATGCATCACTGATCATGGAAAAAGGCGGGTAGTTTGAAGTTTACCCTTAGGCTGAAGTTTTTTTTCTGTGAAAGATGTATGCTGTTATTATGAAACTTTATATAAACATACATTAGTATATAAATAAACAAAAATCATGATAATAATTTACCCAAGCCACCAACTTCATGCTTCATTGATCACGAAAAAAGGGGGATTGTTTGATGTTTATCCATAGGTTTAAGTTTCTTTTCTGTGAAGGATGTAAGCTATTATCATTAAACACCCATAAATTAAATACTCAAAGGGTATAATTAAACAGAAATCATAAAAAAAATATATCCATGCAACCAATTTTGTACTTTTCTAATCACGAAATATAGCATTGTTCAAATTAGTTGTGAGGCAGGGCATTGTGTCAGTTAAGACACATATTCTTGTTTTAACTTAAATCAAATGGTGCATAGCTTTACATACATAGTAGTATGTAATGTATACGTCTATCACTTGATCACAACAACATACAAACATCTTCAAAAATATGATATGTAAAATCTGTATGAATGTGTAAGTTGTACTAGAAATTTTTTCATACATATTTTCTTTTGTTCTGGTCATCTGCAAATTTAAGAAATGACTGGAAAATTCATATCTTTAGAAGCAAGAATATTATAGTTGTTTCAGAAGCAGGAATATGATAGTTGGTTAAGAGGCAAGAAGAATGAATTTTATGTATTTTATCTTTTTTACTCACTGTGACTCTAAACAATTGTATGTGATAAAAAGTAATTTTAGTACAAAGTCACATCATTTATATTTGTTGATATTTTTGTAAACAAGTTTTAGGGATAGTTTTCATAATATTATTGCACAAATTTATTGCTTAAATACTGTGGTACTTCAAACTTTAACAATAGTCAATTGGACTGATTTAAGGTAGTACAGGAGTTTAAGACTGTACATCATTCTTGTGCAGCTGACAAAAAAATGCAATATACCATGAGAATGTTGGTGAAATGATTTTCAGCGTCTTTAATATAGTTAAATTTGATCAAATATGCCATTTTAATTGGGTGACCATGCAGAATATTGAACCTTTTCAGCAAATCATATTCTATTAAAGGGAGGTAATTTGTATAGAAATAACAGGAAAATATTAGGTTTTTTTTATACGACCGCAAAAAATTTGAGGTCGTATAATGGTATGGTGCTGTTGTCGTTGTCGTAGTCGTTGTCGACAGTAGACACTTTTGTTTTTGGTCAATAACTTTAGTTCTAGTTGATCAATCCATATGAAATTTTAACACAATGTTCCTTGGCACAAAAGAAAGACTTTGACTTGTTTAGGTAATTGTGGGCCTGCCCGTTTCTAAAAAAGGGGCCAAAAAGGGGTGAAATTGGGTGTTTTCACATTTTTGGCTGTAGAATCTTTATTATGTATTGGATTTTGATGGGGTTTGTTTCAGTGTGCTCCTGAGGTAATTTCCAATCTATATGCCAACGGATTTAGTATTTAGCATGTACCGCTTACAAGATTAATGGGGCCCAACAGGGGCAACTCTCAAAAAATATTTTTTTTATTTTAAGTACGATTTTGATGCAGTTTTTTCAATGGATTCCTTGTGAAAAATTAATATGGTGCTCAAATATTAGATTTTTGATAACTTGTTTCCTTTCCCAGATATGAGTGGCTGAAAGGGGCCAAAATTGCGAATTTGCAGATTATGTAGAATTTTTATTTTTCATCGGATTTCGATGNTTGGATTCCTCTTGATCTCAGCTTTCAGTAGTATGTCAACGGATTTGGCGTAGCTCTTACCGTTACCGAGCTACAAGGGGTCAAAGGGGCCAAAATTGCGAATTTGCAGATTATGTAGAATTTTTATTTTTCATCGGATTTCGATGGGATTTTTTCTTTTGGATTCCTCTTGATCTAAGCTTTCAGGGGTAAGTCAACGGATTTTGTATAGGTCTTATCGTTTCAGCGCTACAAGGGGTCAAAGGGACCAAGAATGCATTTTTCTAAATATGTCAAATCTTAATTTTTCATCCTATTTCGATGGAAATTTTTTCTTTGAATTTCTATGGGTGTAAAGTTTTAGTTGATAGTACATATTTTGCATAGCTCTTTCGGTTTTTTTATCAGTAAGTGATCAAAAGGGTTGATTTTTTCCCTATATGTTTCCAGCTAATTACTGTGTCGAGCTTCTTTTTGTGTCCATCTAATTATTGTGTCAAGCTCTTTACTGTGTCCACATTCACTTTAAAATACTTTTTTTGAAATTTCAGTGGTCAACATGCTGTGGTCGTATCATGCTGCGCTCGGCGTAGCCCTTTATTGTCTTATTCAAAAATAAGATCGGTGACCCCCAATTATTTTTCATGCAAAATGAAGGCAAGTATATTAGCTAATAATTTACCAAATTTAAAAAAAAAAATCTATCTGATATAACGTAAACAAATTAAAATTTCATGAAAATTTGCAAATTTTCCCTAACATTTCAACCAAAATAGTGGATTTTTACATGACAGATTTCATGCTTATATGGTCGGTGACCCCTACTTTTTATTTTATTTTTCGTTTGGTTTAATACCAAAGTGTAAATCATGAAAATATTAGAAAATTCTATCTGAAAGTTTAAAACCCTGTAGCACCTTAAAGACACTTTATTGACTGTTGTTGCTATTTTGTAGTACATGCCATAGATGTTATATAATATTTGTTATTTTTAATTTTATTCATTATTGACATGATAAGTTTAGTTTATCAAAACAGGAAAATTATGGGTCACAACTTTGTGCTCAGGTATTGAATACTTTTCATTGTACTCCTTGATATTTGGAGTATAAATTTTTTGTTGCCTTATTTGTCTGTTACTGTTGATGAGATTTCCACATAAATTTAATATCCTGCTACATGAAGTGGTGAAGTATTATGTTATACCCTCAGTTGTATGCCTGTCTGTCTTTTTTGTCTTTCCATCATCATCAGGGTTCAAACCAAAAACTTGTGTTCAAATTTACATACAGTCTTAAAACTGGGTATAAATAACCACACAAGTCGAGCTATCTGTTAATTTGGGTTCAGTGCTGAAAATGGTTCTGGAATTTGAAAACTTTGCAAATTTTACCTAGAAAGTGCTTTGTTTATTTAAGAGGCAAAGGTCAAAAGATACTCTAAATGAACTTGGAGTATAGAATCATATTGACCTGGCTGATTTGAGCTTTCCCTCACCTAACAGAGCTGGTCTATCAGTCCAAGTGTCTGTCCATTTGACCCTATTCAGATTAAAGTTTTGTTAAGGTTCCTTTCTGAAAAAAGACATGTGCCACATCAATCATCTTTGGTCGGTGGATGCATCTTTGGTTAATGAATGTGTCTTGGAGAGTGATGCTGCTTCAGATAATAATTGGGTCACTCTGACCTACATTTTATGTAATGTTTCAATGACTTGTGTTAAAGTTTGAATTAAGGTTCATATCTTAGAAACTACATGTTGCACATCAATCATCTTTGGTCAATGGATGTTTGGGGAGTGATGCTGCTTGAGACAATAATTGGGTAACTCTTGCTTCAATGATTCATGTTATAGTTTGCTTTAAGGTTCATATCTGAGAAAATACATGTGGCATATCGATCATCTAAGTCAGTGAATGCGTTTTTGAGAGTGATTCTGCTTCAAATGATAATTGGGTCACCCTGACCTACATCTTATGCTTCAATGACCCAGGTTATAGTTGCTTTAAGGTTCATATCTGAGATACTACATATGGCACAGCAATCATTTTAGGTCATTAAGAGTTAAAATTTTGAAACTTGAACTGAAATAGGAAGTTTAATTCCTACAAGCGAGGGGATTAGCTGTTGTTTCCCACTGCTCAAATCTGGTTTTATTTTCAGTTTGGTTTATTTATTAAATACAGGGTCACAGGGCCTAGCCACAACATAAAATGTTTTTAAAAGTTATTTATTTTTTTTACAAAAGACATTTGAGCTTCAGCATCTACATGACATCAATTTCTTTGCTTGTTTTTAAAGTTTTAAATAATTTTCCTCTCTGCATGACAAAACCAAAATGTTTTTTCTAAATTTTTGCATTTATGTCATGTCAACTTATGAATGAAAATTATTTGTGATTACAAACAGTAATAAAATGGAAAATTGTTCATCTTTTTTGATGCATTTCTTACAAATGCATGTTTTGATACAGCAATAAAAAGAATCAAATTGTGAACTCAGCCTAAATCTGATCCTCAGTTTACTAAACTTGAAAATGAAGACAAACAAACAACATTAAGTGTCAAAAAAGGAATCGTGCTTGAATTTCTATCTGTGTTTGCAACTTTTTACTCTGATGATGAATCACAAGATACCTATAGTGTTTGGGCATTGATTTCTGATTAATTTATGACACTTTCATGTGCAAATCCGTCATCATTTGTGATATTATTTTAAACATAGACAAAAATGGCATGATGTTTCATATTCAAAGCAATGCACAGTAGAAGTAACATCTGCAAAATTATTGACAGTAATGCACAATTTTCAATTGAAGCATCAATTGTGTGAGAAAATTTCATTTTTTTTTTTTTTTCGAATTTATCTGCCAAACTTCAGTATTTTGAAATTTCTGATAAACAAAATTCTGGACTTTCTGTTTAATACTGACTTAATCGCTGTAACTTATCAAGTCCTGATATATTACTGGTATAAAAATGATAACAAAACCAAATGTCCTATATTTTATTTACCCCCGCCCCAACACGATGCGGGGATATGGTAATGCCGGGCGTCCATCTGTCCGTGCATCTGTCCGCCTTGTAAGCGCTCTAGCAAGTTTATTTCTCATTGGATTTGAATAATATATATACTGTAGCTTGAGTTCAAGGATGCCTCAATCAAGTTCAAAGATGAATCCTATTTGAATATTTTTGTAGGAGTTATGCCCTTTTTAACTTTGAAAATTGACAAAATATCCTTGTAAGCGCTCTAGAAAATTTATTTTTCATTGGATTTGGATAATATTTACACAGTACTTTAGTTCTAGAATGCCTCAAGCGAGTTCAAAGATGAGCCCTGTACGAGTATTTTTGTAGGAGCTATATGCCCCTTTTTAACTTTGGAAATTGACAAAATATCCTTGTAAGCGCTCTAGAAAATTTATTTCTCATTGGATTTAGATAATATCTACACAGTCGCTGTAGTTATAAGGTGACTCAAGCTAGTTGAAAGATGAGTCCTATTCAAGTATCTTTGTAGGAGTTATGCCCCTTTTAAACTTTGAAAATTGACAAAATATCCTTGTAAGCGCTCTAGAAAATTTATTTCTCATTATATTTGGATAATATTTATACAGTAGCTTCTGTTGAAGAATAAGTGAGTTTAAAGATGAGTCCAGGTCAAAATGTTTTTAGAAGTGAAGCCCCTTCTTCACTTTTGAATTTACCACAAATACGTGGGGTTTCAAATTGCTGGAGCGGGGGGGATATATGGCTATGTGTAGCCCTTGTTTGTACTGTGTTGGTTCTGGGAGCATAAGTTGTCAGTTCTAGCTGTTTTCATGTTCAACATGTGTTACTATTTGATTTTTCAGGTTTTCTATGTGTTATTTTTATACCCCGCCACCCGTAGTGGGGAGGTATTATGGCGACTGATAACTTGTGAATGAAATAATATATTGTCTTTAAATTTGGTAAGTATCTTGTTTATTACTAAATCAGACCAAGTTCGATTTTTGGTTCAGAGGTCCAAGGGGCTCTGGAGTTATGCCTCTTGAAACTTTTAGGGTTTCCGACGGATAACTTTTGAATAAAACAACATGCTGTCTTCTAATTTGGTATTTAAGTTGTTTACCATAAAACACAGGCCAAGTACAATTTTAGATTCAGAAGTACACAGGGATCTGGAGTTATGCCTCTTTAAACTTTGAAATTTTGTGAAACCTGGCAGGGTATCATGTAATGCACCATTACTATTTTTTAATAACTATTTATCAAGATATTTTAACATAATTTTAATATATTATCAGATAAAATTAAATAACATTTATATTTACTGTTTTTTGTGTAATCATGAGACATTTTCTCCTAACAAAATGCCATTATGAGTATGCAAGTTGAATAAAACAATTGCATAGATCATCCCGTGACTCATGCATTGATAAATTATCAAAAAGTCCCATGTATAAAACATTAAAATCATTTATCAACTAAAATGCTCTTCATTATAACACTAATGAAAAACTATGAAATCATCAATTTTAAGAGTAACATTTATTAGCATATTATGTTCACAATTTCATACTTTATGCCATTTAATCAGTTTCTTTACATTTACATGAAATGTATTTTTTGCATGTATCCTACCCATTTTAACATGAAATATTAACTGCTAGTTAAATCTAAAATATTGATAGAAGTTGTATTTGTGTACATTTGGTTGTACTCATGATTAAAATGGGATTGATAAATTGCATCATTTTACATCGGAATTGTTGTACTGTAAACCCGAAAATGTCATAAAATCTTATTTCACTCAGTCTTGAATTCACTGTTGTTCAGCAAGTTACTAATGCACCCAATTACATTAAAATCTTTGCATCAGTTTTATTACCACACTTCATCTATTAAAAGCAAAAATAAAACTGCTGTGAGAATTTCCCTGTTTACAGTCATCATAATTTACTGATTACAGTTAGGGGTTAAGTTTCTCACTGTAATTTCATTTTATTCAATTGGTATACTATTACAAGCACATATTATAGGACACTACATTTTAGACAAGAATGAAGTTGAATATTTGCATGCAGTAAAAAATTATCTTTATAGCATAATGATTTTAATTGGCAATATGCCAGGTAATAATATTTCATGTTTACTGTGATATGTGGAGCTACAGTTAAATTTTGATGGCTCATACACCTCTAGGACCGATGAAAACAGTTTGACTTAAGAGTTGGTTCAAGCTATCGAGTTTGAATCATTTCATGGCGGATTTCCCAGATGATTAACATATTTTATTTGCAGTTCTTCAATGAACATACCAGTATTCCTCCAGTAATACCTATAAAACTCCTTCTAAACTCCTGTCTTTTGTCTGCTAATCAATTACTCAACTTTCTATAGAATTCTATTGTATACCAATTTGTACTGCCTGAAGGGGTTTACCTTGATACGCCAGTGATGACAAATTGGTATACAATAGAATTCTATAGAAATTTGAGTAATTGATTAGCAGACAAAAGACAGGACAAAAGATAGGAGTTTAGATGGAAGTTTATAGGTGTTACTAGATGAATATTGATATGTTCATTGAAGAATTGCAAATAAAATATGTTAATCATCCGGGAAATCCGCCATAAACTATAGATTGAGACATCCATGGTGTTGGAGCTATCAAAGTTCTACTGTATATACATGTAGGGTATACCCTAGAAATTTTTCATTTAAGGGATGATACATGTATAAAACTTTCAACATAAGTGTTTTACTGTAAAAATTGCTTTTGTATTCTTCATATTATTATTGAGAATAGCTGGGCTACATTTTAAGCTTTTATTAATTAGGTACTTTTTATTACATATTCACAATGTTGCAGGTCACATTTGGATTTCTTAATTTTGTACAACTTTGTTATCATTTTCTTCATAACTATATTATCTTGTAAAATTGCCACTAATTGTTATGATATTGTAAGTTTGATTATATAGAGCAGTCTTTTAAATCTAAATCATGATTCAAAGTATTGTATCATTAAACACATTGCACTATTGACGTTATGAAATATTTCAAATTGCTACATAATTAAAGTAATTGAGTGCAATAATGATTAATTAAATTCATAACCATCACTCTGCTTTATGTCATCGTTGGTCATCTGTTTTTCAGTATCCCCGATCGTCACATTGTCAGATAGTAAAACAACCACTGCCATTTGATTCAGTTCAGTATGTAGCATATCGCCAAACATCCTATTTTCGACCCACTTCAGTATTCGACTTAAATGTGCTATTTCAACCAAAATTATGATGTCACAATCAACGCTTAGTAGGTTGAAAACGGGATAAATGAGGATATAAATGTACCGGTAATGTCAAATGTCAAAACCTACCAAGCTTAATTGAATACAAATTCAAATCTTCAATCAAATGCATTAGTAAGCAAAAAAAAATATATTCTCCAAGTCTTAAAAATTCTTGTAGTTCTCTCAGATAAAATCACATGAGAACAAAAAGAAGTTTGTTAGAAAGTCATTCAACAAAACATGCTTATCTAGCTGTAGTATTCTTTAGAGTAAAGCACAGCTACATTATCATGACCTTTTTAAGTTATGACTGGTTTCTATTAAATTTAATCTAAATGTCAAAATATTCTCTTTTTTGTAGAAAATTTCATATTGATTTTTTTACTGTAATGCATACCTATATGTAGATGCTTCAAGGTTAACTATTGTTTATTATATGTGTATGAGAAGCACTGCATTGTATTTGTTGATTATGTGATAATTAAAAGATCTGCTTCATATAGATATGGCTGTCATGACTTTGCTCATTGGTCTGCAACAGTGAAATTTCAACAATGAATGTGAAAAGCAATATTTGGACCATCCCCTTTGAAACAAATGAAGCATAGTGGTTCATAAAAAGTGCTTACAAGATTTCTCATGTTATAATATGACAACACTCAGTCATGTGTCAATTTTTGGAACACTTAGTCATGTGTCAATCTGTGCAACACTCAGTCATGTGTCTGACTGTGCAACATTTCGTCATGCGTCCTGTGCAGCAATGTAATGTGTCTGTGCAATACTCAGTCATTTGTTTCTATGCAACACTCATTCATTTAACTGTCTGTGCAATATTTGGTCATGTGACTGTCTGTGAAACACTCAGTCATGTGTCTGTCTTTTGTGTGTCTGTCTGTGCAACACTTAGTCATGTGTCTGTCTGTGCAACACTTAGTCATGTATATGTCTGTGCAACACTTAGTCATGTGTCTGTCTGTGCAACAATCAGTCATGTGTTAATCTGTGCAACACTCAGTCATGTGTCAATCTGTGCAACACTCAGTCATGTGCCTGTCTGTGCAACATTTTGTCATGTGTCCGTCTGTGCAACATTTCGTCATGTGTCCATCTGTGCAATGCTCAATCATGTGTCCATCTATGCATCATTCATCATGTGTCCATATGTGCAACACTTAGTCGTATATCGGTCTGTGCAGCACTCAGTCATGTGTTTGGCTGTGCAAAACTCGGTGATTTTTTTGTGCAACATTTGGTCATGTGTCCATCTTTGAAACACTTAGTCATGCGTCTGTCCATGCAACATTTGGTCATGTGTCCATCTGTGCAACATCTAGTCCTGTGTCTGTCTTTGAATCATTTGGTCGTGTGTCAATCTGTTCAACACTCAGTAACTGTCTCTGCAACACGTAGTCATGGGTCAGTATGTGCAACATTTGGTCATGTGTCCATCTGTGCAATATTTGGTCATGTGTCCATCTGTGCAACACTCAGTCATGTGTCTGTCTGTACAACACTCAGTAATGTGTCTGACTGTGCAACACTCAGTCATGTGTCTGTCTGTGCAACACTCAGTCATTTGCCCGTCTGTGCAACATTTGTCATGTGTCCATCTGTGCTACACTTGGTCATCAACACTCAGTCTATCAGTTTTTAAATATCTTTGGGTATATGGTCTTCCAAACGTTTAGATTTTATCTGCACTGAAGAGACATAAGTTGTCGAAATGCGCATATGCAGAAAGTAAATTCACAGTAACTTCGGTATTTAGTTATCAGTCATGTGTCTGTCTGGGCAACATTTGGTCATGTGTCCATCTGTGCAATATTTGGTCATGTGTCCATTTGTGTAGCACTCAGAAATGTGTCTGTCTGTGCAACACTCAGTAATGTGTCTGTCTGTGCAACACTCAGTCATTTGCCCGTCTGTGCAACATTTGTCATGTGTCCATCTGTGCTATACTTGGTCATCAACACTCAGTCATGTGTCTGTCTGGGCAACATTTGGTCATGTGGGTAGCAAGACACAGTTTCGTAATTTTTGTGGGCTTTTCCAAGATGATTACATCATTTATGGGATTCCCTGCTATTTTAAGGTCCTAACATTGAAAATGTCAACTTTCTTATATTTATGTTTAGAGTTGGACTTGATGATAAAATTAATAGATAATTGAAGTCTGGGCTTAATTTCAAATTTTATTTTGTGTCATCTTTGTGCAAGGGAGACAATTGGTTGAACACTGTAATTTGCCATGTGCTAAATTTTGAACTCAGCTTCCAGGCAAAATAGCAGCTTTCGGAGCCAGTGACTGTACCCTTAAACCCCACTTAAAAGAAAGAAGAAATCATGTTCTTTGCAATGAATTTAATTTCAATGGTAATTTCTGCACCAGTATTGCTGAAATTTTTGGCTCAACATGGCTCAATTTGGTGCAATTTTCAGTGAAATTTACCATTTTCAGGCCTTCAAGCGGCCCTATATTTCCTATAAATCCCTATCTTTTTAAAAGTGCCCTATAAACCCTATATTTTGGCTTAAAATGGGCACTTTCCCTATATTAGCCCTATAATTTCATTTTTACAGCTCGAGTAGAACTCCATCTTTACTTTTTGTCGATAACAAATACCTTAAAAAAAAATGTTACCCTCGCTCCGCTCGGCATGGAACATAACATAATACAAAATTTATTATTTTTTGCATTAGCTTCTTCCTACATTGTTGTAAATACTGAATTTATACATTTTGGGCTTTTTGTGCACATGTATTTTAAAATATCAGGTACAGAAAATATTAACGAGTAAAAAATAACCCTATATTTCCCCTATTTTTGGTGAAATTTCCCCTATAATTCCCTATTATTCAGGAAAAACTGCCCTATAAAAAGCCCTATTTTTGAGCCCAACTCCACTTGAAGGCCTGCATTTTGTACACATTTGTAATCATATCTTTTTGCATGTACCATTGTAAAATTTATTAATATTTTTAAATATCAAGAAACTTGAGATTTTTAGCTTTCCATTGGTATACAGATGTCCATATACAATTTTATACATATTATACAAAGGAGGGGGTAGTTTTTATTAACTTGTTCATTATGACGTCACACAAAATAACTGTTCTGCATCCTGTGTCAGTCTGTGCAATACTATGTCATGTGTCTGTTCAACATTTTGTCATGGGTCAGTCTGTGCAACACTCAGTCATGTGTCCCTTTGTGTAACACTCAGTCATGTGTCCATATGTGCAACATTCAGTCTTTTGGCTATCTGTGCAACACTCAGTCATGTGTCTGTCTGTACTCCATACAGTCATGTGTCCGTCTCTGCAACATTTGGTTATGTGTCTGTGCAACACTGTCATGTGTCTATCTGTGCAACACTGTCATGTGTCTGTCTGTGCTACACTCTGTCACGTGTCTGTCTGTGCAATACTTAGTCATGTGTCCGTCTGTGCAACATTTGGTCATTTGCCTGTCTGTGCAACACTCAGTCATGTGTCCGTATGTGGAACATTTGGTCACGTGTTCGTTTGTGCAACATACAGTCTGTGTACACTAGCTCGTGCGGCCATCTGTGCAACACTCAGTCAAGTGTCTGTCTGTACTCCAGTCATGTGTCCGTCTCTGCAACATTTGGTTATGTGTCTGTGCAACACTGTCATGTGTCTGTCTGTGCAACACTCTGTCATGTGTCTGTCTGTGCTACACTCTGTCACGTGTCTGTCTGTGCAATACTTAGTCATGTGTCCGTCTGTGCAACATTTGGTCATTTGTCTGTGCAACACTCAGTCATGTGTCCGTATGTGGAACATTTGGTCACGTGTTCGTTTGTGCAACATACAGTCATGTGTCTGTGCAATATTTAGTCATGTGTCAGTCTGTTCAGCACTCGCAATAGGTCGTTATGTGCAACACTCAGTCATGTGTCAGTATGTTCAACACCCAGTCATGTGTCCGTCTGCAACACGCAGTCATGTGTCTGCATCATTTGATCATGTGTTTGTGAAACATTTTGGTCATGTGTACATCTGTGCAACATTCACTCATATGTCAGTCTGTGCAATACTCAGTCATGTGTCCGTCTGCAACACGCAGTCGTGTGTCTGTCTGTGCAACACTCAGTCGTGTGTCTGTCTGTGCAACACTCAGTCATGTGTCTGTGCATCATTTGGTCATGTGTCTATCTGTGCAATACTCGGTCATGTGTTTGTGCAACATTTTGGTCATGTGTCCATCTATGCAACACTCACTCGTGTGTAAGTCTGTAGAACACTTAGACATGTATCCATCTGTGGAACACTCAGTCATGTGTCAGTCTGCAACACTCAGTCATGTGTCTGTGCACCATTTGGTCATGTGTCCATATGTACAATACTCAGTCATATGTCTGTGTAACATCTTGATCCTGTGTCCATCTGTGCAACACTCAGTCATATGTCTATCTGTGGAACACTCATTCATGTGTCCATCTGTGCAACATTTGGTCATGTGTCCGTCTGTGCACCACCCAGTCATTTGTCCGCTGTGCAATACTCGGTCATGTTTCTGACTGCAACACTCATGGGGACCTGCCAAATCCGCCTAGGTGGCCATGTCATGCGGATGCCTTTCTACACCATTTGTTGATAATTTGGTTGTGTGGCAATCTATGCAACACTCAGTCATGTGTCTGTGTGTGCAACACGTCATTTGTCCGTCTGTGCATTATTTGGTCCTGTGTCCAGTCGTGTATGCCTGTGCTACAATTAGTCATGTGTCCGTCTGTGCAATATTTGGTCATTTGTCTGTCTGTGCACACTGTCATGTGTCTGTCTGTGCTACACTCAATCATGTGTCTGTCTGTGCAATAATTAGTCATGTGTTCGTCTGTTCATCATTTGGTTATGTGTCCGCCTGTGCAATACTGAGTATTGTGTCAGTCTGTGCAACACTTAGTCATTGGTCCGTATGTCACTTAGTCATTGGTCCGTATGTGGAACATTCAGTCATGTGCTGTCTGTGCAATTCTTAGTGATGTGTCAGCCTGTTCACTTGGTCATTGTTCCTTATCTGCAACACTTAGTCATGTGTCAGTCTGCAACACTCAGTCGTGTCTGTTTGTGCAACATTTGGTCATGTGTCCATCTGTGCAATACTCAGTCATGTATTTGTGCATTATTTTGGTCCTGTGTCCATCTGTGCAATACACAGTCATGTGTTTGTGAGTCATTTTGGTCCTGTTTCCATCTGTACAACACTCAATCATTTGTAAGTCTGTGGAACACTCAGTCATGTGTCCATCTGTGCAACACTCAGTCATGTGACCGTTTTCAACACTCAGTCGTGTGTCTGTCTGTGCAACACTCTCTCGCGTGTCAGTGCATCATTTGGTCATGTGACCATCTGTGCAATACTCCATCAGGTGTTTGTGCAACATTTTGTTCTATTCTCCATCTGTACAACACTCAGTCAAGTGTCGGTCGGTGCAACATTTTGTCATGTGTCCTGTGCAACACTCAGTCATGTGTTGGTCTGTGCAACATTTTGTCATGTGTTCTACTGTGCAACACTCAGTCATGTGTCCGTCTGCAACACTCAGTCGTGTGCCTGTCTATGCAACACTTAGTCATGTGTCTGTGCATGATTTGGTCATGTGTCCATCTGTGCAATACTCAGTCATGTGTTTATGCAACATTTTGGTCCTGTGTCCATTTGTGCAAAAATACATCATGCGTCTGTCTATGGAACACTAAATCATGTGTCTGGATGTGGAACACTCAGTCATGTGTCCATAAGTGCATCATTTGGTCATGTGTCCATCTGTGCAACACCCATTCATTTGTCCATCTGTGCAATACTCAGTCATGTTTCTGTCTTTGCAATATTTGGTCATGTGTTTGTCCATGCAACATTCATGGGGGACCTGCCATATCCGCCAAGATGGCTATGTCATGCGTATGCCGTTCTACACCTTTTGTTGATAATTGAATATCAGAACCGTCCATATTATGCATTAAAAACATACATATCATTAGTAAGTACTAGTATATGATAATTCCTTTTATCAGTAAGTACTAGTATATGATAATTCCTTTTATCAGTAAGTACTAGTATATGATAATTCCTTTTATCAATAAATCAATGGAATGAAAGGAGACAATTTTTAAATTTACATCAAACAAAGAATACAGTCAAGTCTTTTGTCAGATTTCCAAATACGGTACATGTTTACTTGTGTTTGATCATCATACTTTTAATACGAAAAGCTTAACTTTAATGACCGCCAGGTCATCACTTCACACAAAAGCACAAGAGTCTACAATCCCAAGAACCCCCACACTGAGCCACGCAAACAAAATGATGGTATAGCCCTCCGTTTTCCTCGGATAAAAAAATCTGGATATTTTGTCTTAAGAAGGTGCCATAATTGTAAATTGTACTCATTGGATATTTATTATTACACCGCAAAATTTTGAGGTCGTATAATGGCATTATGCTGTCGTCGTTGTCGCCGTCATCTTCGTGCACGTGGTTGTCTGTAGACACTTTGTTTATGGTCAATAACTTAAGTTTCAGTTGATTAATCCTTATGAAATTTTAATACAATGTTAACACAATGTTCCTTTGGCACAAAAAGAAGGCTGTGATTGGTTTTTGATTTCATGTTGTTTAAAAAGGGACAAAAATGACAAAATTGGGTGTTTTCATATACATGTATTTGCCTGTAGAATTTTTATACGACCGCAAAAATTTTGCGGTCGTATAATGGTATGACGTTGGCTGCGTCGTCATCGGCGTCTGTGGACAGCATAACTTTGCTTCTAGTGGACGGATCTTTATGAAATTTTAGTATGATGCATCTTGGCACAATCGTAAACAGAGGTTTTAATTTTAGGTCGATGGCCTCACCCGTTTTAGAAAAAGGGACCAAAAAGGGGTGAAATTGGGTGTTTTCACATATTTGACTGTAGAATCTTTATTATTTATTAGATTTTGATGGGGTTTGTTTCAGTGTGCTGCTGGGGAAATTTCCAATCTGGTGTATGCCAACGGATTTCAAGTAGCATGTACCGTTCACGAGATAAATGGGGCCTAACAGGGGCGAATCTAAAATTTTTTTTTTTATTTTAAGTCCGATTTTGATGCAGTTTTTAGTTCGCCTCATCGAAGTTGAGGGGGCTATTGGAGTACCCCCGGCGTCCTCTTCCGCGTCCGCATCTGCGTCTTTGTCCGCGTCCGCATTTGGGTAACTATACAGTGTAGGGTCATCAAACTTTGCATGCAGGTGCATCTTGGGTTAACTCACAGCCTCCAAGAAAATTAGGTCACTCTGACCTATATTGTCCGCTTGAGTGGCTTGCATTCAAATTTACTTTTTAGTTCATATCTCGGTTACTATACATAGTGCAATAATCTAACTGTGCATATGCATGCATCTCTGATGGTAGGTCAGCATCCAGGCAAAATTAGGTCACTTTGACCTATATTTTCCGCTTGAGTGACTTACATTCAAGTTTACGCCCGAGTCCAGATCTCAGTCACTGTACATGGTAGGATCATCTAACTTTGCATGTGCATGCATCTCTGATGTTAGGTCACCATCCAGGCAAAATTAGGTCACTTTGACCTATATTTTCCGCTTGATTGACTTATACTCAAGTTTACGTTCGAGTTCAAATCTCAGTCACTGTACATGATAGGATCATCTAACCTTGCATGTGCATGCATCTCTGATGGTAGGTCAACATCCAGGCAAAATTAGGTCACTTTGACCTATATTTTCCGCTTGTGTGACTTGCATTCAAGTTTAGGTCCGAGTTCAGATCTCAGTCACTGTACATGGTAGGATCATCTAACCTTGCATGTGCATGCATCTGTGATGGTAGCTCAGCATTCAGACAAAATTGGGTCACTTAAACCTACATTTTACGCATGAATGACTTGCATTAATGTATACAGTTCTGTACATTGTTGGTTCAGGTAACCTTGCATATGCATGCAATTTTGATAGTATGTCAGCATCCAGGCAAAATTTGGTTGCTGCGACAACGTGCCATAACGAGGCCAACTATGTAATCGTTGATTACCTATGTTTTTTCAATGGATTCCTTGCGNAGGTACTGTACATGGTAGGATCATCCTGCATGTGCATGTGCATGCATCTGTGATGGTAGCTCAGCATTCAGACAAAATTGGGTCACTTAAACATACATTTTACGCATGAATGACTTGCATTAATGTATACATCGGAGTTCTGTACATTGTTGGTTCAGGTAACCTTGCATATGCATGCAATTTTGATAGTATGTCAGCATCCAGGCAAAATTTGGTTGCTGCGACAACGTGCCATAATCGTTGATTACCTATGTTTTTTCAATGGATTCCTTGCGAAAAATTAATATGGCGCTCAGCTATTAGATTTTTGGTAACTTGTTTCCTTTCCCAGCTATGAGGGCCCAACTGCGAATTTGCAGTTTATTTAAATTTTCATTTTTCATCGGATTTCGATTGGATTTTTTTCTTTGGATTCCTCTTGATCTAAGCTTTCAGGGCCGGCGGATTTGGCGTAGCTCTTACCGTTTCCGAGCTACAAGGGGTCAAAAGGGCCAAAATTGCAATGCTTCTAAATATGACAAATCTTTATTTTTCATCAGATTTCGATGGAATTTTTTTCTTCGGATTTCTCTTGATGTAAGCTTTTAGTTGATTGTAACATATTTTTCATAGCTCTTACAGTTTTTTATCAATAAGTCATCAAACGGGTTGATTTTTTCCCTAGTTTGTGTCCAGCTAATAACTGTGTCAAGCTTCTTTTTGTGTCCATCTAATTATTGAGTCAAGCTCTTTACTGTGTCCACATTCACTTTAAACTACGTTTGTTGAAATTTCAGTGGTCGACATGCCGCGGTCGTATCATGCTGCTCTCGGCGTAGCCCTTTATTCTCATTTATCATATTTTAATGGGGTTTCTTTCAGTGTGCTCCTGGGGAAATTTAATATCAGTAGTGTGCAATGGTTTTCATGTCACATGCACGGGTCATGAGATAAATGGGACCAAAGCTTTTAACCAATGTCTCTGAAACTTTGCAGGTTGATTCTATATTTGTTGAACATGTCCAAACCTATCTTGGTTGCATTTTAAAAATTTTTCTGTGTTTTAATGGGTAGTTATACTTGGTAATTTTTGGACAAAATTCACAGTTAGGCTACTAATTTTGTGTAATCAACTCCTCTCACAGTTTTTCATCAACTATCAACATTGTTTGTATATACATCGAACATGTGCACCTCCTATTTTGGTGGAATTTTATGTTTTTCAGATTTTACAGATAGTTAAACTCATAACATGCTGTTGAGGGGGGTATTTTTAGACCTATAAAGGACGATTCTAGTTTATGCTACTTTCCTTTGATGTGTACTGACAGGTAAAGTTTTATCCACGTACTGGACCATATAAAAATTAATTGGGTCAGGACATCAGATGACATGCAGGAACCTATGCACCTTAACCTGGATTAAGAGACAACTTATGAATGAAACAAACAATGAACAATTTTGAAATTATTCTTCTACATGAAAATGCACGCTTCCCTATCACTCTGGGATGTAATAAAAACATCAGGTCATGAATCCAACCCCAATCAATCCAATCCTTCGCTCAAGGTAGTACTTGGTTTAAAACTGTACATCATTCTTGCGCATCAGACAGAAAATGGAATGCACTATGGGAGTGTTGGCGAAATGGTTTTCGATGTCTTATAATAGTTGAATTTGATCAAATATGCCACTTTTATTAGGTAACTATGCAGTATATCAAACCTTTTCGGCAAACTCCTGTTCTATTAAAGTGAGATAATTTGTAAAGAAATAATAGGGGGAAAAATCAATTTTTTGCCATTTATTCGAAAATTACTTCGGTGACCCTCAATTTTTTTTCAGGCATAGAGGGAAAGTATATTAGCTTGTAATTTTCCATTTTTTTTAAATTCTATCTGATGTAACTAAAAAAAAATTTAAAATGTTAAAATTCACAACTTTTCCCTATCATTTCAACCAAACATATCTGATAGATTTCATGCTAAAATGGCTGGTGACCCCCAATTTTTATTTTATTTTTTTATATGCCCTAATAACCAAGCGTAAGTAAAGAAAATATTAGAAAATTCTATCTGACAATTTTTTGCCAGTTTTAAAAGAAGAGATTGAGATGCCTAATTTATTACTGCAAACCCCTACAATACTGAATTATGCAGGGTGTAGTTATTGACAAGAAAGGTGCCGTGCTCAAGGACAGAAGTGTTTGCAACGATTTTTTGTCTTGTCCGTGATGAAAGACACCGAAAGCGAGACATAGGCGTGCAAAGTATGACGACGGCAACGGCCTTAACTTTTACTAAATACAGGATACTTTGAAACCCCTTTGATGTAGGAACATCATATTTGGTCTAGTGGTAGTACTAATCAAGTGCTACCTGACGGACATCAAGTCATGTGACCTTGACCTTAATTGCATTTACGTTAAGTTTCTCTTCTTAAGTCCATTTCTTAATAACTAGAAGTGGTAGGCTGAAAATATTTGGTATGTAAGTTGGTTTTGGGTAATACACGTCAGCTTGTGCTTGACCTTAATTTCACAGTCTAGTGACCACGATAAGTTTCTCTGCTTATTTCCATTTCTCAATAACTAAAAGTGGTAGTTTTGATAATATTTGGTATGTAGATAAGTCTTTGGTAATACACGTCAGTCAGGCATATGACTTTTGTCCTTGACCTCAATTTGACGGTCTATTGGCAACGTTAAGTTTGTCTGATAAAGTCCATTTGTTAATAACTAGGTGGAAGGATGATAATATTTGGTATGTAGATTGGTCTTGGATATTACATGTCAGTCTGGTAGGTGACCTTTGTGCTTGACCTCAATTGCACGATCCAGTGACCACGTTAGGTTTCTCTGCTTAAGTCCATTTCTCAATAACTAAAAGTGGTAGTTTGATAATATTTGGTATGTAGGTTGGTATTGGGTAGTACACGTCAGTTTGGCATATGACTTTTGCCCTTGACTTCAATTTCACGGTCTAGTGGCCACGTTAAGTTTGTCTGCTTAAGTCCATTTCTCAATAACTGGAAGTGGAAGGTTGATAATATTTGGTATGTAGGTTGATCTTGGGAAGTACGTGTCAGTCTGGCATATGACTTTTGTTCTTGACCTCAATTTCATGGACTATGGTCCACGTTAAATTTCTCTGCTTATTCAAAAAATTAATTTCAAGAATGTACTGGTCACAATACATGGGCACATTTGTATTTTGACAATCAATGCGATGGCGAAAATACTTTTTTGTCTCATGTCTATTCGTTTATATATGGAAGATTACACGAAAAAAAATATAAGTTATTCAGATGGAAATTATTACAATGTATATTACCCACTAGTAAAAATTGTTTAAATGGAAAATAACAAACAATGGCTTTTGTTTCTGTTGTGGGGAAGAAGAGAACTACGAAGCTTATTTCATTAAATGTAAATTTTTATGTGAATTTTGGAATAAAATTAAAGAATTATTGGGGAAATTGGGCATTTATTATGATATAACTTTAAAACATTTGGTTATTGGTTACAAATTTTTTGACAAAAATTGCAATGACTTAAACTATCTTTTGACAATAATAGGGTTTAAAATTTATAAATCCCATTATATATCGGAACAAAAAAGAAAATTTGTAAATGTTTTGATCTATTTGTAAGAGAGTTTAAGGGATATATCAAAAGAAATGCACTTTTTAAGAGACCCTTTTTGAAAAGATTTGTAAGCTAGTGTAAAATATTTGTAAATATCGAGATATTCTCAGTAACAAATAATGATTTTTGTTATATTTCATAATTGAATATGATCATTTATATTAGTTTTGATTTCTTATGCCTTTTATATGTATAAGTTTTGATTTCTTATGCCTTTTATATGTATTCGTCATTGATTACTGTCCTGGCTAATTCAATGAGATTTCACAGGGAAACTTCATTGCAAGCTTGGGCCTTGAAGCTTGATTGTAACAAGCATTGTTGAATAAATTTAAATTATGAAAAAAAATCTCTGCTTAAGTCCATTTCTCAATAACTGGAAGTAGTAGGTTGATAATATTTGGTATGTAGGTTGGTCTTGGGTAGTACATGTCAGTCTGACATATGACTTTTGCCCTTGACCTCAATTTCACGGTCTAGTTGCCACATTAAGTTTATCTGCACAAGTCCATTTCTCAATAACTATACATGGTAGGTTGATAATATTTGGCATGTAGGTTGGTCTTGTGTAGTACATGTCAGTCTGGTATGACTTTTATCCTTGACCTCACTTTCGGGGTCTAGTGGCCAAGTTAAGTTTATCTGCTAAAATCCATTTCTCAATAACTATTAGAGATAGATTGATAATATTTATGATGAAGGTTGATCTTTGGTAGTACATGTCAGTCTGGCATATTACTTTTGTCCTTGTCCTCAATTTCACGGTCTAGTGGCCATGTTATGTTTGCCTGAATAAGTCTATTTCTCAACAACTATGAATGTGAGTCAATAATATTTAGTGTGTAGGTTGTTCTTGGGTAGTACATGTCGAACTGGTAGGTGACTCCATTTCATGGTCTAGTGAACACGTTAAGTTTCTCATCTATTATTTGTAAGTCTATGATATTTCGTTAAGTATGTTGCTTGGTCTTCTAAAGTGTTTAACAGTCTGCCACGTGACTGATGCCTATAACATCAATTTTATTGTCTAGTGAGCATATCTGATATCTCATGATGTATTAATGGTAGGTCAATGATATTTTGTATGTTGGTTGGTCTTTGGAAGTACATAATGGCGTGCTATATGGCTTTTATCACTGACCTTAATTTCACAGTCTAGTGAGCACGTTCATTTTTCTGATTAGTTCACTTAGATTTCACATCAATAGGAGCTTTCGCCCTGACGTCACAGGCCTGAAAAAATTATATGGTTGGCAAGAAATCGTTGTCACTGATTAGGGTCATAAAATTGTAATTTTCAATTAACAAGTAAGAATTTGTTATTTGATGAAAAATTATAATTCTTTTTTATCTTAATTACGGAATATTTACACTTTTACAGGATGTAAAAAAATGAACATTTGATACAGTTTCAATGTGTTTAGAATTAACACGTTAGTGTATTTGTAAACCATATAAATTTTCAAAAAGTCCTCAATTTTGAAATGCACATGGAAAAAATTTTGCTCATTTTTTCATAAAGGTAAATCCGTAGAAAAAATATGAATATCTCAATGTTACAGATCCAAAATCGTGCATATAATAAAAAAAAAGTTATCAAAGATAAAAAAAAAATTCTATTCCAGTGCTATATAATGGTAGTCTTCAGCTTTGCCAACCAAAAATGCTAATTTGCATATATAAATTAGATTTTGTGACATCACTAATCGGATTCGGGGAGGCTCTATGTAGAGGCCAAGCAAGGAATAGCAAGACATCTATTAGGGTCCTTACACGTACGTTTATCTTCACGGCTGATGTTAATTAAGCGAACGATGACATTGATTTCCTATTGTTTTAGATCAGTTGATCAGTTTTGATCATTAGCTAATTTTTTCCCAACAAGAAGAAAATCACATGACATGTCCTGTTCAAAGAAAGGCAAAGACGGCTGTGATGTCACAGCATTAACAACAATTATATTATCTTTCAGTGTGCCAATTAGGAAATTTCCAATCTGTAGTGTGTCCATGGATTTTGTGCGCCATGTCTGTTCACAAAATAAATTTGACTCGAAACGCGTGAATTTTTTTTAAAAAGTGTTATTTTTAAAACATTTTTGTCCGACTTTGATGCAGTGAATTTTATTTTTGTCTGAATTTGACATAAATAACTAAATACCGAAATTATTGTGAATTTACTTTCTGCATATGCGCATTTCGACAACTTATGTCTCATCAGTGCAGATAAAATCTAAACGTTTGGAAGACCATAAACTCAAAGATGTTTAAAAACTGATAGAGAACAAATAACCAAAGTGATCTAAATGTAAAGCCAAAATCAGCTAAGGACAGAGCTTTGCATGAGGGAGATACTCCTTAGTTTTCAATAAAATTTACAAAATTTTAGATATTATAAGGTATCAAAAATAATCGGCTTTCGGGTCAGCACCGAAGTACTGACTACTGGGCTGGTGAATACCCTCGGGGACTAACAGTCCACCAGCAGTGGCATCGACCCAGTGGTAAAGTTATTTCTTGAGGTATGTCATTGTGTCCGTACTTGTAATGAGTCCACACCTTTGTTATGTCCACAACCACCTAAATTTGCTTTTGTCATATTGATTCAGGATTCAATGAGCAGGGGTATATTTGGATGCCATTCAGTGACAGCTTTTGTTTTTATAGACCCTCGAAATTTATTTAGGTTGCACAGGGAGTCCCTGTGTTGCATAATGGTAACATACTGGCATTGGTATTTTAGGTGTGGCAGTAGCTGTGGAACTTTTTTTCTGCACAATAATGTAAATTCAAGCTAACCAATCTGTAGTAAATTTTCACACCTGTAAACATTGTAAAATGCTTTGTTTTATAGATTACACCTCCATGGAAGCCTGATGTGAAGAGTGATTATGACACAAAATACATACCTGATGAGTTTGCTCAGGTTCCATTATCACTGACACCTAACTCCAGGGAGAGTCATACAGAACTTAGTTCCATAGCAGAAGAAAGTGAACTTCCATATTTTGAACAATTTTCTTATCATGGATCCAGAGCAGGAATGGATAGCTACCTCAGTGCTTCACATGCAAATGATGGAGAAATATTCTAGTATTGTATGGTGTGATACTGTCTGTTGTTTTCAAGGCCTATAGGGACTGTGTTAAAAAAGTACCATAATAAGAAAACAATCTACAATCATCCAAAGTCACATTTACTTCAATAAAATAATCATGGGATCAGTAGTTAGACCAATGTCTCATTACAATGTTCAAGATAACAATGTTCAGAAAAATTACTGGTTGTAATGACCCCTTAGAAACACACATCTTAAAATCATTGATTTTCCACTTTAAAAAAATCCATAAATTTTGTGATAAGACCTATTTCTTCTTTGGGTGTACAAAGAAATTTAACCTCCAATTATGATTTCTAGTTCTGCATTCAACAAAAAGAATCTTTTAAAATGGGTTCAAATAAGTTTAAATTCTACTTTGTTGTAAATCATAGTATATTTTCATTTTAACTGGCCAATCACTCCTCTTTGAGTAATATTGAAACAGAATATTTTGTTTAAAATTGTCTTGGATGAAATTTAATAAGACTCTTTTTGATATTTTAGTTAGTTTACAGACCACAGCATAAAAGAATAATTAATAAATAGTACAAGGTCCCTTCTTTTTTGTATGACATTTGATTCAGTACCCTAAATGGAATCCATACCATGCATAGCTGTCAACCTCTTATGACCCAAAATCTGATCATGACCTGCATTGGATGGTAAAAAAATCAGGTAATAATCAGGTAATCAGGTAAAAACTTTTTTCATGCTTTAGAAAAATAAGTTTTTTTTTCTCATTTCTTCGAACATTTTGGTTGAAAGATAAATTAATGATTATATATTTTTATGCAG
>MJUU01032398.1:1721-25332 GCA_002080025.1 Modiolus philippinarum
GAACGTTCAAAGATTGCTAATCTATCTTTCCTCTCAACATCATTAGTTTTATCCCAAACAGGTTATATTCCTAACTTAATAAAATATACAAACTGACAACTTCAGCATAAATATAGAAAATATGTTACATATAATTTCTCAGTAAAAGTCAAACACAATAATAACTTATAATGGGAAGTGTGTTCCCATACTATATGTGCTCTAAACTCACCAGTTTGTGAACTGTAAGTTCACAAACAAACAAAATCAAAACAAATAATAATGTAAATTTCCAAGCTATCTTATGCTTCTATATTTGGCATTAATATTGCATTAAATAAATCCTGTTATTTCAGTGTCAACTTATTAATGAAAGGATATTAACCCTTTTGAATTTCCATATTAACAATTTGAAGGCGTTGCGATCAATACACAAAAATAGATATAGTTATGGAACAATAATAATTAACATTGGGGCTCCAAAATAAACACATTCAAAGTATGAACATTTATACTGAAAATTTAATTAAAATATAAACTATAAGCAAAAAACAAATTTCAATATGTATCGTCAGTGATTTCGATACTACTTCATATATTCAAATCAAATTATCCATGAAATTATTCTTATTATATTAATAGAGTATTACCAATCTGTATATATTCTTGTAAATAGATTTTTTAAGTAACTGGTTCACCGGTTATCAGTATAATGGACCCGGTGGGTGGCTGTCTACTGCGGGCAGTCACTCCCGTGAGCTAGCACGTTAAAAGATCCAGCTTAATGGCCTAGCACAATGCAGACAACATCTTTATACAGATTTAAATTCTCTTACTTAAATATCTTACAGGATCCACCTTTCGGATAAACACATGGCTCAGATGTATAATTTCTCTTTAGTCCTACAGTTTTGATCTTATACAGTTTAATACGTAACAGATTCTTTCTATTATAAATTCTTTGTACTCTGGGATTGTAGTGAGCTGGTCTATTATTGAAATTGAACATTTGCTAAAATGAATTTTCAATTCTAAATAGATGTTAAAAATACAGCTTTGATTTGTTACCAATAATTAAAATTGGTGCTTTTAGATAATTGATTAAATAAACGTAAAACTAATTTTACAATGATCTAGTTTGAATCATATCTTAATTAGAAATATACTTTATAAGATTTCCAATAACTTCTGAATTTAACAAAAACAAATTTATATCTTATTAGTGAAACATTTCTTAATAGGTAAAATGTGCCTAAAGAGAGACAACTCTATTAGTTGTCTTCAAAATAACAATAAAATTGATGCTCACCTTTAAACTTAATACTATACAGCTATATGACTGGGTCTAACATGAGATTTGTAACACATGGAGCTTAAATTTTTTATAGAATTAGTGCCAATCATAATTTTGCAATGTTAACATTTATATGTTAATTTACTGTGTGTTTAATTGTTGTAAAACACAATATTTTGGGCTGAATATAAAAACCTAAAGGGATAGAGATTACTTGATTGATTGATTAATAATAATTATAAGGGTACAAGGTGTAAAATATTTATTTTGAGAATTATTACATAACTATAACAGTTTAAATGGAAAAATTGTGCACCATGATAATTCAGATTACTGTTTATAATACTAAAGAAGCTTTAAGCACTTTTTATTTAATTGTATAGGGATAGCTCCATTATACTATAGTAACATCCTATATGTATACTATGTAAATCTAGGGCAGAACCCTACATGTGGACTTTATAGGTAGGATACACACAGCCTGGATAACAAAATTAGGATTTTACATAGCCATGTTTGTATATAACGTTAATATACTAAGTACTAATTGTTAAGCATGGCTATATTTAGATCAGGGGAATATCCAGGTATGAGTATTGCAGGCCTATAATATTTTATGTCATAATAAATAAAACAATAAAAGGTTAGGTGTTTAAATAAAGCCCCTCCCCCTTCTTTTCACCTTAAAAAATATAAATAAATGGTAATAAAATAAGAATAAACATAGGAAAGTCCCATGTAGGAGTTCTGGTCCAAGGAGCGGTTTATCTACAGCCATACTATTTGGTTTAATATATGGAGTATTTGGAAAGAAAAGTGTAAAAAGTTGTTTTTACTTACAGGTAAACATGGTGAGTCCATGTTGTCCTTTGATCAGCATGTCAGCATCCGGTTATGCTGTTAAAAAAGCGCCTCCGGCCAGCTGTGATCAAAGGGCAACAATCCAAATACTGCCAGCGAAATTATGATTTGCTTTTTAAGTATACATTAAAATAATTTGTTATTTGAATTGTGTTCTTAAGTTTAAAATTTCCGCATAGCCTTATGCTATTTAACAGATAAACCGCTCCAAGGATAAGTATAACTTTAAACTTCTTATTTCAAGAAGTTTAGTTCCTGTTGCAATCCGTTAGACCCAGAAAAAACACTCGCTAAATATCTGTAAATACTAAGTCTATAAAAATGTCTATGTTAATAATAATAATAATAATAATAAAAAAAAGAATAGTTACTTAAAGAAATAATAAGTAAAATGTTAGTGAAAATCTTAGAAACTATAGAATTCTTTGTTAAGTAAAATAAGTTAGGGACATGGCATTGCTGGAGACCATCAAGCATCCAAGGACAGTTTTCAACTCGCCAACCAACAAAAACAGGAAGTCATTGAAATATATCACTTTAGAATTATACACAGAAAAAAAGGTTTGAATGTAAACTATGTTCAGAACACAAGGCGCAATGCCCCTAGTGGGCAGTCGTCTTCCAAACCCCCACATACCATAC
This sequence comes from Modiolus philippinarum, assembly GCA_002080025.1. Classification (NCBI taxonomy): domain Eukaryota; kingdom Metazoa; phylum Mollusca; class Bivalvia; order Mytilida; family Modiolidae; genus Modiolus; species Modiolus philippinarum. Next base: position 4,498 of record MJUU01032398.1, read on the forward strand.
CATACCATACCATCACCTCACAAGAAGCCTTCTTTTCCCGTTTCACGGGCTAAATTTTCAGCAGTTCTCGCTTCACGCTGGACATCCTTCCCTGTTTTCACGTGCACTTGTTTGCCACGATCCCCGCTTGCTTAAAAAGGCCAATCCCGCTTCCCGCTTATACCCCAGCGAGACCCACTATTAAGACTAGTATACCACCATCCAAAACGGTTAAATAATAAATTGCAGTGTTAGACTTTTAAAAAACCTAAGATTTAACTACTGTAAATTATTATTGGCTAAAATTTTACCCCCAAAAATCCAGATTTAAAAGCATATTTAGCAATTTGATAGCCGACCGAAAAACAAATCAATAAAATTAGGCGGATTAGAACCATACACAGGCAACTACATTTTTTTTTCTTTTTCTCATTATCTTGCATGCAAATTTTTGGTAATATTTAGTGTAGAATTACATACATGTATGTCAAAGTGTATTACTTCTACATGCACATTTTACAAATTGTTTTATTTTTATAGTAATAAAAAAAAACAGGCCGTTCTTATATTAAGACGGATATCATTTAATACATAATTTTGTTTGAAATAGTATGTGGTTTATATAATTTAAAATGACTTGAAAATACCTACATTACTTATTGTTTTTAAATTTTATATTAATCAAATAAACAGAGAGTTCCTATAATAGGACGGGCCTCATAGAGCCCAGCCTCAACAAAAAGAAAAAAAAAATACAATTGTTTGCATGTCTATAACAATAAACATTGATTAGAACATTTCTATATGTTACTACTGGTTTTATTTTCTATACAAAACAAATAAAAACAGGGTATTCCTATATTAGGACGGATCTACATAAGATCCAGCCCTGGCACAAGTATTTCTTTTTTTTTTCCATATTTTAGATGTATATGTGAATATGAATACTTTTATCTTAGATCTCTGAATTTCACAATATCTATACATTATGGAAACTCATGACGAGCTTAATATTGTGTAATTATGACTTAATTCTATTTCTAGTACGTCCAAAACATACATAAATGTATTCTTGCAAATAAATATCTACATTAATCATATCAAAAACATCTATCAAATATTTTACGAAAGGATATGGAGTAAATGAACATGAGATCATAACACACATGTCAACCCTAACTGCAATAATTTTAATGAGCTGTATGGCCAATTCCGAAATTTATTCCTTATCAGCAGCACTAGAACCCAAACAAAAGAAATCCATAATTTCAAGAAATGTTAAAATGGATGAAACCAAACAAAATCTGAATAAGCAGTAATATCAAATATAGCTAAGGACAAAACTACGATGGTGGGAGTTTATCCTTCGGTTTTAGAATTTACATATTCTACAAATTGAACAAAGTGTACACATGAGATATTTTCTCATGTACAAGAACGACATATCTAAGAAAAATAAAGAGCATACATCTCTACCACGGGGAATTGTTTTACCAACTCCACACTGCAATAAAAGACAAACTCCTGTATTAAATATTTTACGAAAGGATATGGAGTAAATGAACATGAGACCATTACACATATGTCAACTCCAACTGCAATAATTTTAATGAGCTGTATGGCCATTTCGGAAATTTATTCCTCATCAGCAGCACTAGAACCCCTTAATTTCGAGAAACGTTAAAATTGATAAAACTAAACAACACAAGTCTTGGTTTCGCTGTACATGTTCAATATAAAAACGACCGAAACATCATTTGAATCATTACGACACTTACTCTAAATACACACATATATCAAAGTTTACTACAATACTCCAAACCCATCACCGGCTGATCCTAAATGCTCACTCGAATGACTTGGTGATTCTATTAAAATGGGTAATTAGCCAGTGGCGGCTACTTCTTTCATTAACAACTTGTAGAGTTGGTCGTCATTTGTTACTTTTATGGGATATAAGGGTTTTTTTTTTTTGTTCTTTCACCGTGTCATGAGAGTTAGCCTTTATTCATCCAAATACTCGGATCTGGCCAGTCCAAGCATAGTATTAGCAGGTGGTGGTAGGACTTGCATCTCGGATGTCTCGTTTCCAAAATTTTACGTATCTGACCGAGACTAACCTATGGGGAGCTGGACAGTGTGGGCAGGTAGGATCGGATTCTGACCCTGCAAATCTACACTGCATAGGACCCCATGGACCAGTCAGACTGAAACATGTAGTTTACAGATACTTTTCTGAACATACGCATATTTATTGTAATAACTTTAGTACTGGTAACATATGTGATTTTAAAACATATATTTTAGGCGTTTTGCGCGGAGTCATGACCAGGTGTGAGTCCTATGTTTAATATTATAGGCCAATGTGATCTACAGTTGTCATTATACATATTACCGTGGAGTGGTAAACAATGATTTTTTTAGACTTGAACAAGTAAATTTTAGAACCCAAAGTTCTGAACTTGCAGAGATAACACAATTATTTACACATATTCTGAACGATTCGAGACCTATACTCTCTAAACTCTAACTATACCTATCGAAAAACATTCTTTTTTGAAAAAAAAAAACAAATTAAATATTAAAATAAGTCCATAAATGCCAATCAGACCACCAAAAAAAAAAAAAAATCCTGCACAAATAAACTTTTTACGTAAAAATCGCTTTACAAAAGTATAACTGGCACGAATTGGCCTTTTTGGTCCGGGACGCCATTCAAACTAAAAAAGTAGTAAAATAGTAGGAATCAACCCCCACACTATCACTATTTATAGTATTAAATAAGCTTTAAGCACTTTTTATTTAATTGTATAGGGATAGCTCCATTATACTATAGTAACATCCTACATGTATACTATGTAAATCTAGGGCAGAACCCTACATGTAGACTTTATAGGTCCGATACACACAGCCTGGATAACAAATTGGGATTTTACATAGCCATGTTTGTATATTATGTTAATATACTAAGTACTTATTCTTAAGTATGGCTATACTTAGATAAGGGGAATATCCAGGTATGAGTATTGCAGACCTATAATATTTTTGTCATAATAAATAAAAATATAAAATGTAAGGTGTTTAAATAAATGGTAACAAATTATGAATAATTATAAATGTATACATGTATTTTATTTAATAAGCAAGGCCAAGGCGTGTTTTGCATTTTAAAACAAATCAAGTTTACTTTCTCATGAATTGGCAGACATATAATTACGAAATGAACTGTACCAAGTCTTATTCTCCGGTAAAAGATAATGACGCAAACACACAATTTTTTGTTCATAACTTGTTAAAATTTAAGACCTCGAGTCATTAGCTTCAGTAAATTCTCCCTCACTATTTAGCATGGGCAAAGCACTGCTAATGCGCAATGTTTACAAAATGTATATGTTCAATGGACTTTTTTGAAATGCTGATTGATTGATTGATTATTGTTTAACGTCTGCTCAGCAATATTTCAGCTATATCAAGACGAGAACAAGTTTGTTAATAAATGATCACTTTGGGGTATGGAAAGGGCCATGGGACGGGAAATTCTGACTGCCACTGGAAAAGTAGGGTGAAATCGTCAAGGGCGGTGAATTTAGCCTTGTAGCCGATCTCCTACGGACCACCCCAAAAAGAGCTTGCTACAAAGGTTCTTTAACGTGCGGGAAGCGTGGCATTTCTTCCAACACGTGGACCTGAGTTTACATCCCATCCAAAAGATGGGTTGTGTATTTATTAATCCCGCACAACCACGGAATGGGTCCTATTTCTATATCCCGGGACCCTCGGGGTTAGCCTCCGTTAAGGAGGGGTCACGCCCCGCAAGCCGGAGATACTAGGTCGTATTTCTATATCCCGGGGTTCCCTCGGGGTCCTCTGTTAGGAAGACTCATACTCCAAGCTCAGAGAATGCTGCGGGCCTATTCATAAGCCGGGACTGCGCACGGCGGTGTGCAGTCATGGCTTCTGTGACTAATTTTTAATGATCTAAAAGGTTATTTTACAAGCTTTGCATTGTGTATCATGGTATGAAAAATGAAAACGACATATACGTTTCTCGAGGTGTGCCTTCATTCCTATATAGCAAGAATACTCTCATTCAGAGAGTGCGGATAATATCAACCAAAAGATTCGTCAAGTTTGATTGCTAGTGCTATTTGTCAAGTTCATACTACCCCAAACAATACAGTTGCTCATGACAGAAGTGGTCAGTACTTCCATATTTTATTAAATATCTTCCCGTTGACTCAAACCATCGTTGTATGTCATACAGTTTCTAAGAAATGAACCTTATATCAAAACATAAACGCACGTATAGACATATAAATGTACGAGCTAATTTACGGACGGGCAAGGGCAAAACATTATGTTCCCTCAAAGTTCGTGGATGGGGCATAAAAATTATATTCTCATCAGTTTTCTCACGTTTTGAAAATAAATAGAACATATTGAACCTGCTTGGTCGAAGATACAATTTTAAACCCAGTTTACCCCAGTGCCAACTTTAAGGGTATATTATAGTCACTGTACTCCAGTTTCTAAGTTATTTGTGTAATTCTCAATAGATACATTAAATTACAACTGTTTAGGGAAAAATGTAAAAAATCAAAAATAAAGGTCAAGGTTATATGAAATATAGTAGTGTATCTTTTTACTGCATTTTTCTAAATATATGCTATAGCCGAAATTTACGTTGGTAAGGCGTCGCATCGTTTCATCATTTTGTGTTAACTCATAATAAAATCGCAGAAAAACATATCTATAAAACTCATTCGATTAAGGTATTTGTTCACTATAAATCCGAAAAGTAAAAAATATATCGGAAAATAACCAATGGCTGATATTTCAGTTATTCAAATGATTGACCTTTGACCCGGATTAGCATGAAACTGCAGATCATTTCACTTTTACGACCGACAGATCTGGAAACTACAAATATAATGCTTTCCAATTATGTATAATATAGCCGTGTGCTAGATAGATGCATTAGAAATGAAATTTGACCAGTCATGTCACTCGTCTATTAGAAATAGATGAAACAGTGAAGCCGATTCAACTTCCAGTGCGAAAAATACCAGTCGTTATAAGAGAAAAACTTCAACAGGAACTCGAAAGATAAACTAAACTAGATATAGTTACACCTATTAATGGATTTCAGCAAGTGTAGTAGTAATGAGACCCGATGGTCGCATTCGTTTATGTATTAATCCTAAACCATTAAATAAGGCATTGAAGGGAAAGCATTACCCAACACCATTAATAGATGATATACTACCGGAACTGTCTAAAGCAAGACTATTTTCGCACTAGCAGATATGTTTTGATCTTGTTTGGCCATTTTGATCTTATCACGATCTTAACAAGCTTAACACAATTTTGTTAATACTGTGCAAGACATCCAAGATTAACTCATTCTCTTCCTGATATAGCTGACACGTAGTTCACTAGACGTAAAATTCAATAATCTTTCCATTCTGATGAAACCAGGACTCCATTACGCAAACGCCCATACCCTTTGTTGATCACTTTGTCTCCCAATCTTGGAATTAGTTTAAAGTATTTTGTCTTTGTTGATAGAGGGTCCCTGTTCTATTATATTTTACTGAGTTAGTATCAGCCCATTGCACTTTAATGCTGGCTTTCTTTGTATTTTCCTTGACTTTACTTGTTCCTTCCTATGACTTAACGCCGGAAACGCTATTTCTCATTCTCCCCCACCGCCCATTGGTTTTTATACGCCCGTCTAATGACGGACGTATTATGGTATACCAATGTCCGATTGTCCGTCCGTCCGTCCGTCCGTCTGTCTGTCCGTCCGTTTCATATGTCGCGCTCTAACTTCATAACCATTTGGCCAATTCACTTCAAACTTTGCAGAGGTATTGGGTATGATAGTCTCACGATCTGTATACTTTTTCGGGAAAATTTAATTTTCCTTGTTGGAGTTATGGGACTTTAATCGTCAATTTTAAGGCGATTTTTTACGTGTCACGCTCTAACTTGACAACCCTATGGCTATTCACTTCAACCTTTGTACAGGTATTAGATATGATGGTTTCATGGTCTGTATGCTTTTTCGTGAAATTTTGATTTTTCTTGCAAGATTTGTGGGACTTTATTTTTCAAATTTTAGGCAATTTTATACATAAAGAACTCAAACTGATTAATAGTTTGATCAGCTCACTTCAAACTTTGCAGATTGATTTATTAAAGAGATATCATGCTGAATTGGGCAGTTATAGGTGCATTATATTGTAAATTGAGAACCACATTCTTTAATCACTTAAAGTTTTGAAGGGGTGACGACGGGCGTATCATGCGGCTTGGCGCAGCTTTTCTCATTACGGGGACTTAGCAGGAAGGTCCCCATAGTATATTTAAAAAGCTAAGATCCTCATCTACGCAATTAACAAGGTTTGGCGGTATCTTACGCAGCCTGGGGACCTTGGATATAGGGATGCCTCTTACGGATTTTGCTGGCCTTATATCAACTAATTATTGCCTTATAGTTACTATATAGTTAGGAGAAGGTCTCAGCTACATTTTGAGACCTCGTTTGTTGAAATTGACCCATCTGGAGAGAATGCCGAGGGGAAAAACGGCCTTGGTACGACCCCCGATCTGGATCCTGCCATTGATACCCCGTACCGGCCATTGGTTTTTGGCGTTTTTCTCCCTACGGAGACCTAGCAGGAAGGCCCATTTGGTATATTTAGAAATCTATGACCCTATCTACACATTTATGAAAAATTTGGATAAATTTACGAAGTCTGGGGCCTTGGGTGTAGGGAAACGAAGCCGGACTTGGGGAAATTACCCTACTTACCCCACATTATCCGCTTCCCACGAAATCCAGGGCCTTTGTAGAACCACGTACAGGCCTTATTCAGATAGCAGGACTGAATAACATTTTGAGCTCTAGTTTGGGGTAATGGGCGCCTCCAGGGCCCTGGAAGTGACCTGAAATAGAGAATATAATGATTATATATGGGTGATTAAGGGTACCGGCCTACGTTTTATTCCCCTAACGCCTGTCCCCGGCATTATATAAACTAGTTCTTGCATTATCTAGTTAGGAGACATCTTGGCTACATTTTGAGCCCTCATTTGTTGAAATTGATTCATCCCGAGGGACTGCCGAGGGGAAAATTAGACCTGGTATGATCCCTGATCTTTACCCTGCCATAGATATCCCCCTACCGCCTATTGGTTCATAGCGTTTTTCTCCTTACGGGGACATAGAAGAAAGATACGCTTGGTATATCTAGAAAGTAAAACCGTTGGCTACCGTTTTATTAAAAATTTGAGCTATCCCCCGCCTTGGGAACCTTGGGTTTAGGGAAACGGATCGGTCACGGGGTAAAGTCGTCATACCGACCCCTAGGTTCCTGCCGTTGCTTGATCTAAGGACCGTTTTACAATAAATTATGTACCTTTATCGAAAATCAGGGTCACTTAGATTCGTTTGGTACCTCGGTTAGCCTTATTGAACCGTCATTGGGACAGGAAGTGGCCGAAAAAAGCGTTTTCTATAGTGTTATATATATGGATATTTCTGGTCCCGCCCATTGGTTTTACGGTGGTTGTGGCTTAAGGGGGCTATTTGCATATACGTGATTGTTAATATTAGTAATGGGCTTTCATCTTGGGTATACCAGACGAGCCAGTTTCTTGAAATCGTGCAATGGGAGCGCCGTCAACATCCTGTCTGTTAGAACATTTATATGAAAAAGAAAGGGAATGGGGTAAATGTGAAGGAGACAACATCCCAAATCCAGGTTAAAATCCCATATCGTGTTTACCTGCCGATGCACCAATGCATATACGTTTATCAATAGCATAGAACATGTATAAGATTGTATATGAGTGTACACCTCCCATGATTTCAATCAGGATTGAGCTTAGTATAGATGGATGAAAGGGGAAACAAATGTGAGGCTAGAACTGTTAACCACCAATTGATACCACTATGTTTTTAATTTGATCCCAAATCTAAATTCTAGCTATGTTTTGATCCCAAATTATTTTCTAGCTATGTATCATTTATGCAGCCAAAGCTTCTACTAAAACAATTTTGAATGAATACAACTAGAGGGACTTGGCAATCTGTATACTGTGTCTTTGTACTATTTATGTCATTTATCTTTAGGGAAATACTTAACAAAATTGTGCCGTACAGTCGTTAACTGGAGCTGAATTGTGATGCTAGCTTTCTGCTTAAGTTGCAATTTAATGTAAAGCAACTAAACCCAGGCCGTACGACGAGGACGTAGCTAGCGTCCTCTTACAAAAAAGTCCAACACCCAACGGTAATTTTGCATGAAGGACTTTTATGCAAGAGTTTTTGGAAAATTTCTTTATCCAAACAATTTTGAAAGCCAAATTTTAGAGGCAAAGCTTTTTTTCCAAAAGAAATACAAATATTTTATCAAAAGAATTATAAGTTAATATATACATATATACAGTCCTCTGTGAAAAAAAAAAAGAAAACTAAGATGCAAGTGCCCAGGATTACAACACTGGGGCACTAGCAAGCGTATTGTCAAAATATCCCTTAATAAATCGCGAAACGAGAAATTTTGATGCAAGTGCCCAGGATTACAACATTTAGGCACTTGCAAGCGTATTGCCGAAATATCCCTAAATTAATCGCGAAAAGAGAAAAATTTAATGCAAGTGCCCAGGATTACAACACTAATGCACTTGCCGAAAAAACGCCAAATATATGGCGAAGAAAATGGCACTATAAACAATATGTAGATCTGTATATATACAATAAAAAATTGCAGATAGTGGTAGGACAAAACACTATACTGCATATGCGAAACAAAGGGAAAACCCATGATTACTACACTAAGTCACTTGCGGATACGTTGTCGAAATGACCCTTATTAGCACTATTGTTATTATCGCGTTGCAACACATTAAGAGTGGTAAACTTGGACGGTAGTTGGATATGTATATGGAAATTCAAAACACTGGAAGACGGGAGTATGGAGAAACTACTTCTCACTGAGCCAATCAAAAGGTGATCCGTCTTCTGCCCTTCTAACATCGTAATCCCATACAATCTTCTCTGTGGGAGCTATGTCTTGCTTGGCGACGCACACTATCAGAGAACCACCATCAATGGTGATCTTAACAAGTTTGACGTTCGCCAAGTTATCTGGAGCATGGTTACACATGCGTCCAAATGAGGTGGCAAGATGCGGATGCCATGGGCACGGGAGGGGGTAGCATCGATGCAGTGATTACCAAAGTTAAACTAAGTTCGACTCGGCATCCTGCAGACTAGCGGCAATCTCCTCACCCCCTCCCCGGTTTGGTATCAAGGTTACCATGGTTATCCATAATGACGGATCCCTGTCGGATATAACGATCCATGGCAAAGACACCGTTCCCCCTATCATCACCACATGGTCTGATGACAAGATTTGACGACATCTGGGAGACCACAAGATCTCGAATCTGGCCAATGTCGGACAGCTAAATCGCCGATGCTTCGGATTTGTGCTTCCGAAGCTGTTCATGGAGTGGTGTCCTCATGACCTTCTCCCGAGACTTTGTACTGTTTGCAATGACGGTCAATCTGGTCCTGCGTGATGACCATGTTCTCAGCTTCCTTGCAGGAATCTGATGAACGGACGGCTTGAACTGCCTCGGCAACTTGAACAGGAGCTTGTCGGCACCCTGTGAAACAGAGACACGACGATGTAACTGTCGAACTGTTCTTTCGAACCCTCGGAGCAAGACTTTTGCCACGGTGGTCAGAAGAGTCAAAGTGCTGAAGTTTAATCTGCTCTGAAACCGTGGGAACAGGTAGTGTTGACTAGATATCGTATTGGACACACTAGAACAACACATATTTTTATTCTCAATAGTGATGATCGACTTGAATGAATTCCATGCCATTGTTTTTATACAATTCAACATGTTTTAATTGAATGTGTAGATGTTGCCGATATCAGGCTTTATTTTTATTCTGCTAAATGTCTTTAAGACCTATTTACAAACGTCGCTGGCGACAAGATCGTTCAATTTTTGAAAGCAATCAATTTATTTAGTAAGATTTAAATGGATCAATTTTAAACAAGTTTCTAATTTCTAATATTGTTATTGTTAAACCAAAAATTTACTATTATGTTTTTTAACATTTTATACACCTGTTTTACTTGTATAAAGCTATATGGTTTTATATTAATATTTTATGTATTTATCAAAATTGTTCAATAGACCTAACAGTTCTCGCAACAATATAGCTGAAATATTGCTGAAGTTGGCGTAAAACATCAATCAATCAATCAATCTAATCTGCTCTGTGCCATGGAGCACAGTGGAGTCAGTTAAGGGTCCTATGTCCTGAATAATAAACTAGTAACCCTTACCTGTAGGCTGTCTGCAACTTCAACTTCTTGCCAGCTCCCTTTATTTTGGCGAATAGCCTCTTGGCAACTGATATGCCAGAGGAGGCTACAGGTGGTGATGCATTAACCCTCTTCACTTCATCTGGCGTGGCAGGATTGAGAAGATCTGGATTAGTTGTTCTTGCCAACCGTAAGTGTCCCCGACCGGCATTGTTGGAAGAAATGCCACTCTTTCTGTAGGTTAAAGAACCCTTGTAGCAAGCTCTTTTTGAGTGGTCCGTAGATGATCGGCTACAATGCTAAATTCCCCGTCCCTTTCGATTTCACCCTACTTTTCCAGTGGCAATCAGAATTTCCCGTCCAATGACCCTTTCCATACCCGAAAGTGATTATTTATTAACAAACTTGTTCTCGTCTTGATATAGCTGAAATATTGCTCAGTAGACGTTAAACAATATTCAATCAAGCAATCACAGCCGCAACCACGTTTTTAGCTCTTCAGGCGTCTAGGAATCGTTGGCCTTGAAGATGGCCAACCAATCCAAGAAGCGGATTACAATTTTGCAATAGTTGCTAAGAGCAAATGCAACCAGAGCCTGGTCCTGCAACTGGGATAAAAAACCCTTCAAATGAAGCATCAGTAAAGTTTTCATAGTCGAAGACCAAGTTGTCTGGTGTGCATCTATTAATAACATATGCATACCTAACAACAGTGTTTAATTAATACGCGGTCGCTGTTTTACCCTTATACAATTTGTCTACAAGATGTTTTTCAGATTCCTTGAACGGCATATATTCTGCAAGTAAATTCTGAAAGACGATATTTGAGTAATGACTTGTAATATTTGGAAAGCAGGGGTCATACAGCTCTTTTTAAAATTTTGAGATATACTATGACTACCGGAAGTCACTTTGGCACATGGAAATAATCATTAATTTATAATAAGGGATATAATATGTAATCCTAATATAGATTACAAAGCATACTTAAACATTTGTAAGCAATAACACATGATATACTAAAGAGTAAAATAAAAATTGTGAGTGTCTATCAGTGAAAAAAAAAAATGCCGTATTTCAATGATTTTGCCATATAGGCCCATGTATCCCGCTTCCCACGGCCATCCAGCCCCAGAAACCCTAGCTTGTTATTTAGGTGAAAGTCCATGCTACATGTTTATTCCCATTATTTGGTTGATAAATGCTTCGGTAAAGAGTAAAACAAAAATTGTAAGTGTCGATCAATGTAAAAAATGACGTATTTAAATGATCATGGCACATAGGCCTGTTTATCCCGCTTCCCTTGGCCGCTCAGATTTCTAGAGCCCCCGAAACCCTAGCTTGTTATTTAGATAAAGGTCTCTGATGCATGTTTATTTCCGGTATTTGGTTGATAAATGATTTGGTAATTAGAAAAAAAATGTGAGTGTCTATCAGTGTAAAAAAAAATGCGTATTTCACTGATTTTGCCATATTGGCCTGTGTATCCCGCCTCACTTGGCCATCCAGACCCCTCCAGCCCAGAAACCCTAGCTCGTTATTTAGATTGAGGTCTCTGCTTCCTTGTTGATAAATGATTTGGTAAAGATTGAATTAAAATTGTGTCTATCAGTGTTACAAAATGCCGTGTTTCAATGATTTTGTCGTTCAGGACTGTATCTCGCTTCCCTCAACTACCCAGACCCCTCGAGCCTTCGAAACCCTAGTTTGTTATTTAGATAAAAAGGTCTCTGCTACATGTTTATTCCGAGTATTTGGTTGATAAATGGTTTGATAAAGAGAAAAATAAAAATTGTGAGTGTCTATCGTTGTCAAAAATGTCGGATTTCAATGATTTTGCCATATAGGCCTTTGTATCTCGCATCCATCGGCCACTCAGCGGAACCCTCCAGCCCCAGAAACCCTTCCTTGTTTTTAAGGTAAATTTCCGTGCTACATGTTTATTCTTAGTATTTGATTGATAAATGATTTGGTAAAAAGTCAAATAAAAATTGTGAGTGTCTATAGGCTTGTGTATCCCGCTTCCCTCGGCCTACAAGATACCTCCATCCGAAAAACCCTAGCTTGTAATTTAGGTAAAGGTTCATGCTACATACTAATTCCCAGTTTGGTTGAAAAACGATTTGGTAAAGAGTAAAATAAAATATGGGAGTGTCTATCAGTGTAAAAAATGCCGTATTTCAATGATTTTGCCATTGTATAGGCCTGTGTATCCGGATTCCCTAGGCCACCTAGAGCCCTCAATCCCCCGAAACCCTAGCTTGTTATTTAGGTAAAGGTCCATGCAACATGTTTATTCCCGTTATTTGGTTGATAAATGATTTGGTAAAGAGTAAAACAAAAATTATGAGTGTCTATCTGTGTAAAAAATGCAGTATTTCAATAATTTTGCCATATAGGCCAGTGTATCCCGCTTCCCTGGGCCACCAAGACCCTTCCAACCCAAGAACCCCAGCTTGTTATTTACGTAAAGGTCCATGCTACATGCTTATTCCCAGTATTTGGTTGATAAATGATTTGGTAATGAATTAAATAAAAATTGTGGGTGTCTATTAGTGTAAATATGCCGTATTTCAATGATTTTGCCATACAGGCCTGTGAATTTCGATTCCCTCGGCAACCCTGACTCCTCTAGCCCAAAATACCCCAGCTTGTGATTACAAGCATCAAAGCATTCGTTGCAGCAGGAAAATCATCGTCTTATCTATAATTTAATTGGAAAAAAGCACAAGAATATTGGTCAAGTTTTATGAAATATTGATCAAAAACAAGGTTCAACTGCAGTGAAATTGAACTGTTATCTAAGCAAATTGCTATAAACGCTAACTCAAGTAGTGGACAAAATTTAACAGAAATATATGATGCATTAGCAGCTTCTGGTGAAATTAACATGCTTGATAATGATAAAAAAGAGATGGCGTAACACAAAGGTGGAATTGTGTCATCAAGTTCCAGTAGCATTAGCATTACTAGAGGCTCTTAATTAAAAAAAAATTAAAATCTAAATCAGCAAAATTTCGACTAAAAAAGATGTATATGTGTAAAGGATGCCCCCATCGAATGGCTCTTATCGAAAAATCGACTTATCGGCAAACTTGAAACAAAAAGTAGATGTGAAATTGGACACAATGCAACTCATCATAATAAGGCCTCAGACCAAATATATCATTACTGCATACACATGCTGAGAAAGCTTGACGAAAACTTCCGGACGTACGTATGCACAGACAGACGGACAAGGGTACCTTAATTCGCCGCCCACCTACAGCAATAGCATAAAAATTAGGTCAGTATTTTAAACACAACGTAATAAATAACAAACTTGTAGCAGAAGATTTTAAGTGTAAGTAAAAGCGAGGGTGAAGATAAACTTAAAGAAGACTAGGAGAAACAATACCCGGGAAGTGATATTCCAAATGAATCGGATGACTAAGACGGTGAATCGGGCGTACAGGATAACGAGAACGACAGTAATGAACATAACAACATTGCACAACTGACCCCGAGAGAATCATAAGGTGTAAGAAATATTGAACTTGAAGCAAACCTTGTATTCGGGAAAGGGATTCGGTCAGTGGTGACACAGCTCAAGAGGACTCCAGATGAAAAGGAATTTGGGGACAATATTAGGATTGACAAAACAGTGAATGAGAGTTAAACGAGTGGAACTGAAAAAGTATCACCTGCTGGAAAATAGAAAAGAAGTAAAGAGATGGTAAATGAGGCTACGCAGACAGACCCGTTAAAGTACACGAAGAAAGTTGTCATCTAGACAGCATACAAAGAGGGTTATAAGAAGATTAATGTAACAGGGTCCATCCGACCGACTATCAGAAGTGATGAAGGGTCTGCCTGTTGGTTACTCGTTCATTGGTTAATTCATTATTGTGAACCTGCGATTTACTCTGGGTTAGAATCAGTACAAACCGTACTTGTAGATTCTGATGTACTCAAACACACGGCTGACTGTGACAGATTACACCGGATAGGCTTCCAAACAACTAATTTGGCGGGACGTATAACTGGTTTAGGCCAAATTTAAAAGGGTTCTTTCAGGGAATAGCAAGGGGTAAAGAATATGAAATCTAAAGGATATTATAGGGTTAGTTCACCGTTAGAACATGCCTGAATTGAGCGTCCTAATATAAAAAGTGCTGAAGTAAACGCCCCCGCGTTCAATGTTTTGTAGACTTAATCATTCACAAGACCTTTGTCGGCAAGTGGCTTATACAAAAATAAACGCCCCAGTCAGAACAGAATGTTCAGGACAAAGTGTACTTAAGTGCAAGGACTTGACAGGTTGTGCCGCGAATCAAAACGTCCGTAGAGAACATTCTTTACCAGGGACAAACTATTAAAGGATAAACTGTCCTAGAAGCAAGTTTTAGTCTGACTAGGTTACTCACATGTTGTAAATGGGATAATAACAAAATTACCAATCAGATTTGTCAAGAGCGGAAGTCCATGAGACTAAACGATGAGATGGAAATCACCGGAAAAAATGTCGACCTCAATAGTCCTGCCTTGGTACAAACATTTCAAGAGGAATGCTTAGTTAAACGGGTTTATGGCATTCCAAACCTTTCCTTTCATTGTGGTAGTGTCCGGTAACAACTCAACAGCAATTGCTATTGAAAGGTCGTAGACATCCCAGCACTAACTTAAATAAAGGGCTACGCCGAGCGCAGCATGATACGACCGCAGCATGTCGACCACTGAAATTTGAACAAGTGTTAACTAAAATGAATGTGGACTAAGTGATTTGCTGGACACAATAAGGACCTTGACACATTAATTAACTGGACACAAACTAGTGAAAATAAAAATTAGCCCTTTTAATCCCTTATTAATAGGATATTGTACGAGCTAAGAAATTCTGTCGACTACCATCAAGTGAAATCCAAATGAAAAACTCAGGTTGAAATCCAATGAAAAATAAAGATTTCAATTTGGCCCCTTTGACCCACTTTAGCTTGGAAACCAAAGAGCAAAATATACTGCCATATCACTGTAAGCTTACAATGAGAACAATCTAAAGATAATAATCCCATCAAAATCTAATGAAAAATAAAGACTTCACATATTTCTAATAATTGCAATTTTGACCCTTTGACCCTTTAACATAGCTCGGAAATGGTAAGAGCTACATCAAATCCATTAACATACTTCTGACAGCTTACGTTGAGAGGAATCCAAAGAAAAAAATCCCATCAAAATCTGATGTAAAATGTAAAATAAAGATTTTACATATTTCTAAAAATTGCAACTGTGGCCCCTTTAACCCATTATAGCTCGGAAACGGTAAGAGCTACACCAAATCTGTTGACATATACTGAAAGCCTACAATGTGAGGAATATAAAGAAAAAAATCCCATTGCAATCGGATGAAAAATAAAAATTTTAGGTATTCTGCATGTTTGAAATTTTTGCCCCGTTAGGCCCCTCATAGCTTGGAAAAGAAACAAGTTATCAAAAATCTAATGGTGCAGCGCTATGTTAATTTTTCATAAGGAATCCAATGCAAAAAACTGCATCAAAATCGGACTAAAAATTGGTCAACTGAAACCAAAGTTATTGACCAAAAACAAAAGTGTCTACAGACGACAACGACGACGACGACAGCACCATACCATTATACGACCGCAAAAATTTTTGCAGTCGTATAAATAGAATCTTTAATCAGAGTTCGGACCGAAACTTCCATTTTTCCACAAGGGACTGTAAAAACCACTATAGTATTTAAGGTGGATCGGTGGTATTCCGCCATTTTGTTTTCATGTTTCATGCTTTGATAGGTATTTTTCATTAAAGAAATATACAAACATTTTAAAATTCGGACAAATATTTAAAATATATTGCTTAAAACTGTAATAATGGACCCTTTTGTGTAAGTCGAGCATTCATATTAGACTGAAAATTCAGAATAGTATTTATACTGTAAAATTCTTTGAAATGAAAATTTAAACAAGGGAGGTAATTTCAAAAAATATTTTACAAAGACATCACTATGAAAATTTTGATTTTATGAAATAGTTACAAAATAAGGTCCGTGACCCCCATTTTTCTTTTTGGTTTTAGAAAGTTCAATACAGGGGCTAGCAATATTTAAAATTAATCAAAATTCTCATGGATATAACTTGATAACCCAATACCGAAGCCACTGTGAATTCCGATTCTGCATATGCGCATTCCGACAACCCATGTCTCTCCAGTGCAGACAAAATCCAAACGTATGGAAGACCATAAATCCAAATATGTTGAATAATTTTTAAAAAATGCTGATTTTCCTTAACACTTCAACTAAAAATTCCCTATTTTCGGAGCAAGATTGTGGACTTATATGGTCCGTGACCCCCAATTTTTAACTTATTTTTTTGAAGTTCAAATTTAAAGTTTAATTCTGCAAACTATTGAAAAATTCTAATGGATTTCGCTTAGTCCCCCGAACCACCTTAAGAACTTTTTTAATGATCGTTTGAGACAGAATTTTTTAAGCCTTGATTGAAAGGTCGGTCAAGGAGATAACTAAGTCTAATGAGAAAGTATGTATAATTTATGCTAGCTCTCGCTTAAAGAATCAACTGTGAAACATACACTCCGTAGGCAGGAGAAGTTGGAATACTACTGTCCATGTTGGGGAAATTGATGATTATGAAATTAAAATCGCCCCTTTTGTCGTGAAGTTTAGTACTGAGATGACAATTTTCGTCAAATTCGAGATGTAAGTCAAAAAAGATGTAGATCTTATGGATTCTGTCGTTTCCCTTATCTCTAGTTCTGGCGGATATATCAATCGAATCTATTTAACAAAAGATGCGTTATTGACGGAAAGAACATCAGCAATATATCTAAACGTGAGATTAAAAACATCTCGTATTTGTGTGTGTGTGTTTTGTGCATGACCGTGGATAGTTTTTTAAGCAAAGAGTCCTATACATAACTTAGTTCATTGTAATATAACTTAATTGATTGATTGGCCTTAATATTTATATAAGCAACAAGATAAATTCCTCTGAAGCAAACCAAAATCTGGGTTTGGTATAGACAGGGCCTTACTAAGTAACTTAATTATTAACAGATATAACTATTCAAATTAAGAGCCAATCCGCCAGAAAACCATGCAAAACTGTCCGGATGAGTTCATATTTGGCAAATTGGTGCACCTTTAAACACTGAATAATAACACCGAAAAGACTTTGAAAATATTGAACCATTTGGATTTACCAGCTGTCATCTTTTAATGCATAAATTTCCTAAAAATCAGCAAAAAATTGCCATTTTGGCATATTTAGGTGGTTTTTATAAAACAAATATGGCAATAAAAATGAAATACCAAGTGTTGTTTCTAGTAGTACCTAACTTTGAGCGTAAGAAATAATAAAATTAAAAAAGCTGGCTTTCAAGTGTGTGTATTATTAAACTGTTTCAATTTTACTTAATTCAGCCAAATGACTAAAATGCCCAAAAACGCAAATTTTTGCCATCTTTTAGAGCCAAAATACTTCAAGACCTGTGTATTATTGTAAAACAATATATATCACTGCATCTATACATGTGCAATGAGGAAAATATCTAGCTCGGCAAATCATTTTTGGTGTCAAGTAGATGCCACAAAAAAGTATTGTACCTTGAATGTTCAAAATTTCTCAATACTGCCGTCAAAATTGCATTATCTGACATGTAACGAGAACTGGACTCACAAACTAAGATAACGACAGTTGGAATAGAACAATTCATGTTTTATTAAATATTTTGTCAAATTTATAATGCAGAATCATACATTTGTATCATAAAAATACAGGTATTCCTCAGCGCCAGAATAGTTGTAATTGAAAAATTATGTAAAAAAATCCATACATTCGTCTTCAAATTAATATTTACATATTAATTAGTTAAATACTAAAATTGTTGAACAAAACTATTCTCATTGACCATTTATGCAATTGTATTTATTAGAGGACTAATACTTAGTAGTAAGTTTTCCAGGGAAGACATGTGCCGCAAGCGTTATAGAGCAAAATATATTCTAAATTCTGTCAGACAAGAAGTGGGCATGCAAAATCTCCCAAGCTCTCTTACATATTATATTCCCCTATACTGATGTGCTATGTAAAGTTGGAGAAGACAGGTTCCTATGGTTCCTGAAAAAAATCATGACAGAAATTTTTGTGACGAAGATCAGCAAAAAATATTCTGGTGTTTTCTATGTATCGTGTGTATTTTTGACCCATGTACATAATAAATCACTCCGCATCCTTTCATCTCCATACTGATACTCCATGATACATTTCAGAAGGATTGAATTTGTTGTTTCTGAGAAAAATGTGACAGAAATTATTTTGTGACCCTGATCAGCAAAAACATATTGTAAATTCCGTCAAACAGGAAGTGTGCATGCAAGAGATCCACAACTCTATTACAAGATATAAGGCTAAATACTGATATCATATTGAATTGCAGAAGACTGGCATTCAATGGTTCCTGATAAAAATATGACAAAAATTTTCAAGTCGCAAATAAATATTCTTAGCTGCGTAAAACAGGAATTGGGCATGAGAGAGATCCCAAACTCTGCTACATGGTCCATAAACTGATACTCCATGTCAGATTGCAGAAGGCTAGAATACATGATTGTGTGAGAATTTTTTGTGACGCCGAAGACAATGACACGTAGACGCAAGACAACAGATATTGATCCCTTTATGTCACCACTGCATTAACAAAGGCAACACAATAACCATCAAGCATTAGCTGAAAACTCTCAAAATGGAAAAATTTACATTTTTGGTTCAGAAGTTTGTACATGTAATGCATCTAATATTTTCCCAAAAAGGTTTATATTATCTATAGATCATGTCATGTCGTTTTTTATGCACACATAAAAAAAAATTATTGCTATAAATACAGCACTAATGCTCACATATTTATCCACCCACTTACATGTACATGTAAATTACTTTAATCAATTGAAGATAATCTATGTGGACATAACATACTGTTATAATAATCTTGGAACCTGGTGTCTCGCCTGCTCAGATATATTTCAGTATATATACATTCAATGCATAAATGTATTCATTAAAATTCAGTCAATCGACAAGTGAAAATCAATATGTTAGATATCAATGTAAATTTCTCCCATGAAACACATTGACCACATCAAAATGTAACAGATGAATTTGAAAAAATATATTATAAGAATTGAATACTTTATTTCGAAGTTTCATAGGGATTATGAAAGTGTTGACTGGGCACACATTTTCAACATTAAGCAATATACCGCACTTCATTAAAAATGTGCTTCAGTCAACACTTCCATATCCCAATGAAACTTCAAAATAATGCATTCAATTTTTAAACAACTGACCCAAACTGATGTCTCGCTCGTCCCTGCTGGGTCACAAAATTGATGTGAAAACTCAAAGTGATTAAATCAGAAAACTTAAGATGTTTGCTATACTGTGAAATAAGGGTTAGTGCTTAAAACAATACAGCAGACTGTTATGAATCACCAAAAACGAAAATGCCAAATACCAGTGACTTACCACTGATAGATACTGAAAAAACAAACATGTTCACTAGACCGTGAAAATGAGGTCAAGGACTAATGCCACATAGCGGGCTGTAATGTTCCATCTTAGATAAACCCACATACCAAATATTATTGACTTTACATTAATAGATACTGGGAATCTTTATATGATCACTGGACCGTGAAATTGAATTCACAGACAGAAGCCATATCGCACACCGTCATGTACTACTCATAACCAGCCTATATACCAATAAAGGGCTACACCGAGCGCAGCATGTCGACCACTGAAATTTGAACAAGTGTAATTTTAAAGTAAGTAAGGACATACTAAAGAGCTTGACACAATAATTAGATGGACACAATAAGGAGATTGACCAAGTAATTACCTGGACACAAACTAGGGAAAATTAGCCCTTATGATTCCTCTTCGTCACCTTATAGCTCTAGCAGTAAGAGCTACGCCAAATCCATTGACATACTACTGAAAGCTTATATCAGAGAAATCCATAGAAAAAAATCATGTCGAAATGCGATGCAAAATAAAAATCTAGTTTATCTGCAAATTTGCAATGTTTGTCCCTTTTGAACCCTTATATCTCGGAAACCGTTGGAGCTACGCAAAATCCGTTGGCACACTACAGAAAGCTTATATCAAGAGGAATCCAAAGAAAAAAATCCTGTCGAAATCCGATGAAAAATAAAAATTTTAGGTAATCTGCAAATTTGCAGTTTTGACCCCTTTGACCCCTTATAGCCCAGAAACGGTAAGAGCTAAGCTAAATCTGTTGACATACATCTGAAAGCTTATATCAAGAGGAATCCAGAGAAAAAAATCTCATCAAAATCAGATGAAAAATAAAAATTTTAGGTAATCTGCAAATTTGCTATTTTGGCCCTGTTCGGCCCCTCATAGCTCGGAAAGGAAACAAGTTAACAAAAATCTAATAATTGAGCGCTACATTAATT
>MJUU01032398.1:51691-108148 GCA_002080025.1 Modiolus philippinarum
ATATACAAAATGTAGTTACCTGCACTGACCGAAAATCTCTACGCATTAGATTTAAAATCCCTAGCAATATATTAAAAAAAAAAAACTTCGAACTTATAACGTTTGTATCTCATTACAATCTTTCTGTGTTTATTTAGATATTTAAAAGACGTCATAATCTGTTATTGTTAACATTTAATTTGTCAAAACTGAAAATATCTTTTCTCAATGTAGGTATGCAATATTTTGAACAAGGTCAAAGAAAACCCGAGGTGATTTCCGAAACAATCCAATCAGACAATATTTAAATATAGATCTAATTACAGAAATAGAGAGTGAGTTAGGTTAACCGAGAGTCTCTTTGCTTTGCTTAGCGCGACTCAAAAATGCATGTACAATTCAGTTTGATTTTTTATTTGATTAAATATATAATTCACGAAAGCTCGTTTATTTTTACTTGCAGAAATTGTCTCCCCCTTTTAACTCCATTCTATCCAAAAACTTTTTTGCGTAGACTGCCCAGCGTATCTCTACAGGTATAAATATTTAAAGGGTAACATTTTGAATAAGAATGTCAAGAAACAATCCAAAACACTGCTTTTTATATATCTATGTGATATGCATACACGAAAAGTTGAAAATATCATTATGAGAATGCGATTTTGATGTATTTTATGAATCGTTCTTTTCTGGACAAAGTTATCTGAAGTGGCTGTATTAAGTTTAAAGCAAGACAGTGTTTGGCGTTCACTGCAGCCGTTTACTATGGTGCGCCCCCATTTTACTCTTCAGTTGAATAAATTTGACACAAAACTATTAATATGAAAAATATGAAGAAAAGACCAAAAACAAAGTATCTAGCGGAGACAGTAGGGTCTTCAACACAATGAGGAACCTCACACAATATAGCAAGCCCTAAATGACACCAAAAAAGTATAAAAGTAAATGAAAAAAGCAAACAAACAACATCCAGTAGCCCGAATATCAAAATATGAAAAAACTGACATTTTATAAGAAGACAAGGACAAGCCAATGACCAACATTCCTGCCTTGGGACAGGCGCTAAAATTGCGCTGGGGTTAAACTCGTTTTCTTGGATCCAAACCTTCCCCCCTATATGTGGTGAATGGCTAAAAAAAAAATTCAAGAAAAAAACACTTACAGTAAAAATCAAATTAGAAAAAAGTCAAACGTATCAAGACAAGTACCTTTACAGTGAAGCACATAAAACATGGAGATGGAGACAATTCACACGGGTACTTTCCTGGCAAATGCTCGCAGTTACTTACATCTAGTTAAGGACATATTTTCCGTTGACTATGATATCAAACCTTCTTACATATGAAACTTGAAATACTTCAAAATATACTTCGTAAAACAACATCCTCAATTGAAAGAACATATGAAAATTTCAAACATTTAAGATAAATAAATCTAAGTCATAGTATTTCGTCTAATAGTTACATACATTAATACATAATGATAGACAATGGGCATGCATAACACACACAAGATCAATTTATGACATGATTTTTACACAATAACATCAATTTATATTTTACATGGATAGAATAAAAAAGATAACAGGAAACACCTACAATGGCCGAAACACATAGCCGCACTTTTCACAAAATTTCTTAAAGCTTCGAGTTAGAATCCAAATATGTTTTGTCATTTGCTCCCCCCCCCCCCGATTCTCATAAGTCATTAGCAACATCTTGTGTAGCTGCCAGCGTGGACCTGAATCCCTCGAACTGCCAACAGTTTACCTGTATATCGCATGCAATGTAACCTAATAACGAGGTAACAACAAGCAAATTGGCATGAAATACAATAAACTGTAATCGATCGATCGTTAAAAGCAACAGATAATCCCATTTTTTCATCCTTGTCTGCATTTGAAAGACATAAGTTCTCGGAATGAAATCTGCATGAACATAATTTAACAGTAAATGTGATAATTTCTTATTGAAACATGACTGTCTTCCACGGAAAATTTTATCTGTCGTATACTTGGTTTATTTAGTATTCCTTTCGTTTTCACATGTCGCACTGCAAGATGTCAAGGAACTCTATATATATGATTCAGCGGAAGCACTTAATGATCGCGTAAAGTTTCATATAGTAGCAACTTAATGTATAACCAGAATACACAAAGCATCAAACTAGTCGGACAGGCAGAAAACATTAAGTATGCGCGAGAATACACAAGGTATCAACTAGACGGACAGACAGAATACATTAAGTATGCACGAGAACACGTCTGTTGTGAAAATTCAAAAGAACCACTAGCAAATGAAAACCTTTACGTGGGTAACCTAATACACCTTGTATTTACCGCATTGTTATGCTTTAGTAAAGCGTGTATATAATTACAACAAGACAGTTTCAACGGTCGAGTCAATATTTTCTTAACCGCAACTCTGATTATTAATCGCGATTTCAGAACACAGTAAGCGATTTAATGTAGATTAAAATCGTTTTAACTATGCCAGTTGTACATATGCATTGCTACAACTTCAAATTATCTCAACTAATCAAGTTTTATTCAATACAGAGGCTGAATTATGTCCAAAAAAAACAACAACATTAGATATAAGTTTATTCTTCAAGAATTATGGAAGAAACATTAAGACTGGGATGATTAAATCGATGGTAAAGTTTTAGAATGTTGGAAATTAATCACAGAAGACTTGATTGGAGATTCTAAGAAACATAATGATAAACAAGGATTCGTGTTCTGAAGGAGTAAAGGACAAACTTCTCTGCTTCAAGATGCATCTACACAAAGTTATGCTGCATATATTTATTTAAAATTAAAAAAAAAGTGAGCTTATGTTTCCCAAAGCAAGGTTAGCACCTGTGAAAACTATTACTATTCCTAGATTGGAATTGTTAGCAGTACTCATTGGGGTCCGAGGTATAAAGTTTGTAAATAATGAAATACCGAAGTCACTGTTAATTTATTTACTGCATAAGCGCAGTAAATTCTAAATCTGAATGTTGGATTACCCAAAATAAATTATGATATAAATGATCAGGAGTATAAACCAGATGAAATTTCTCCTTCAAGTGCTAAAAATTTTAAAAGGGGGCCAATATCTTCTAGATTCTTTTTGGAACTTTCGGAAGGACGAGTATTAGAAAGGGAATGCAAACTCCACTGAAAAGTGGGAGAATTACATCAACTATTTGTGCAAACATTTGTGATATAATTAAAGACGATTTTCCTCTAGGATTATGGAAGAAAAATATAGAACTGATATCAAGCATTGACGGAAACGTAAATTCTGCAAAGCTAAAAATGTCGTCCGGAAGAATAATTGGAAAACTAATTATTTTTTGTTAGCAATAAAGGGATATGGAGTAAAAGCCAATGAGACAATCTCCACAAATACGCGTTCTTTTTAGCTTCACTGACTCAAAGGGCCAGTGTGAGCTATTGCCACCACTTGGCGTCCGTCTGTCATCCGTCCGTTAACTTTTCACATTTTCATCTTCTCCTCTGAAACCATTGAAGCATATTCAACCAAACTTTACAGGAATGATGTATGGATGGTCCTTTACAAAGGTTGCTCATTTCGTTCCGATCCGACATAAAACATGGCCGCCAGCGCGGAACTTAGTTGTAACAGTGGACCCTATGGGGAAAATCACATTTTCATCTTCTCCTCTGAAACCACTGAAACTAATTCAACCACACTTTACAGGAATGATGATGTACTAAAAGTCCTTAACAAAGATTGCTCATTGCGTTCCGATCCGACAAAAAACATGGCCGCCAGCACAATTCATAGTTTAACATAGGACCCAAAGGGAAAATCACATTTTCATCTTCTTCTCTGAAATCACTGAAGCAAATTCAACCAAAATTTACAGAAATGGTGTACTGAAGGTCCTCAACAAAGATTACTCATTTCATTCCGATCTGATAAAAAGCATGGCCGCCAGTACGGAACATAGTTTAACCTTTGCCCCTATGAGATATCCCTTTTTCATCTTAACCCCTGAAACGAATGAAGCAAATTCAACCACACTTTACAGGAATGATGTACTTAAGGACCTTAACAAAGACTGCTCATTTCGTTCCGATCCAATAAAAACATTGCCGCCAGCACGGAACATAGTTTTACATAGTTTTACATTGGACCCTATGGAAAAATCACATTTTCATCTTCCCCTCTGAAACGACTGAAGCAAATTCAACCAAACTTTAAAGGATTGATGTATGGAAGATCCTTTACAAAGATTGCTCATATCATTCCGAACTTCAAAAAAATACGGACGCCAGCGCGGAACATTCTTACGTTGGCCCTATGGAAAAATCATGCTCACATTTTCATCTTCTCTATTGAAACCAAAAAATTCAACAAAACTTTACAATAATGATCTTTAACAAAGTTGCTCATTTAATTTCAATTCGACAAAAACATGGCCGCCAGCACGGAACATAGTTTAACATTTGAGCAAATGAGAAAATCATCCTTTTCATCAGCTGCTCTGAAACTATTGAAGCAAATGTAACTAAACAGTATTGAAATGATTTAAAGAAGATCTTTTGCAAAGATTAATCATTTCAATAGGATCTCAAAAACAGGTGTGCCAATGGAGAATATAGCTAACATAAGACCCCGTTAGAAAAAAAAACAACTTTTTTTGGTCTTGCATAGCGTAGAAGCATTTTGTCAGGTGAGCGATACAGGCTCAGTTTCTGGGCCTCTAGTTCTTGAAGTCACCATGAGGCCTTCAACAATGAGCTATGTTCATACCTCATAGTAAGTTCAGGACGGCCCCTAGTACCGGTTTAAGTGGAATTCATTGCTAGATGTCGAGCAACGCTACATCCATGTTTCTCATTGCATGGATGCGAGATCGTCAACAAACATAAAATCAACTGGCAAAGTATTCTTACAATTGCTGGCATCCATTGCCCGGCAAAAAGACCAATCGAACACAACGTTTAAACAACCATATTGCACTCATCGAGTCAACAATAAGAAAACTTGGCATAATAAAATTTTGAGATGTGGGCACAATAATCAGGTGGTCAGAATAATAATTTTGAAGACACAAAAACAAATAAAACGCCAAAATTTGAAATAATGATAGCGCAGCCATAAGAGAAATTTTCTCAGGAACAGGTACATCATAACTGAAATGTAAAGAGAGCATACATCTCTCGAACGGGGAATCTTTTTACGGACACGACACTGCAGGAGAGACAAACTCCAATCTAAAATAAGCAATAAAGGGATATTGAGCAAAGCAAATGAAACAAAATATCCACAAATACGTGGGAAAAACAATTAATGGAACAACGCTTGTTTTGTTGTTCTTTATCTTGAAGTCACCAGGAGGCCTTCAACATTGATCTATGCTTATACCTCATAGTATGTTCAAGACGGCCCCTAGCACCGGTATAAGCGGAATTCATTGCTGGATGTGGAACAATGATACATCCATGTTTATCATGTCATGGATGCGGGATCGACTTGAAGTTCAAAGTGATATGGAGAAAGATACCGTTTCGAAATTTCCGAAACAAAATAACACTTGTGAAAGTTGTGACAAAATACCTTCAAGGAAGGTTAAGTCTAATAAAAAACTCAAAGAAATGAATATAATTAAAGCACGATTATGTGCGTTTATTCCACACACACTGTGATGTTTTATTCAGTTTGAAATTTGTATTTCTTACCTATACATGTATCTCTATATATATCTTTGAGATTAAAATATGAAAAAAGTAATGGGGTAAATGTCAAGGAGACAACATCCCATCTTCAGGTTAAAAAGGCCAAATATAAATACGGGCATATCTATTTATACCTATACTTAGGTTATCAGAGTCTAAGTTTATGGGAGTCGTTTAAACCGTGCGCGCCTATGTCATGCGCCAATGTTATTTAACTTAGTCTATAAAAGTTTGTATAATATTCAATATTGAAAATTACAGATAAAAGTTTGCCATTATGTACGGGTGTGAAATCTGCAAGAGAATTCAAATGCAGAAAAAATACTTAGACATTATGAAGGAGAAACATGATACGAGTTTTGGAATTGTGTGGTTAAGAAATGTAAATCCAAGTTTATAAGGGGAGAATCCCTGTTTAAACATTTGCAACATATTCACAGATTCTCGGTAAATGACACAGGAAAGGCAGCTTTTGACACTTGAAGGGGTGATAATGTACAGCATGGTTGCTATGAAGAATTTTGCGATGATGATACCATTTTAGACTTATTGCAAGAGATGAATGATGCAAATTCTGTTATTGCTTTTGATATTGATGACATAATTGAAGAATTTCAGGCAGGTCAAATGGAAAAAGTGTAATTCAGGAAACTATTCACATAGCAGAAAAGGACGTTTTAGTTGAGGAATTTAATTTTGACAAAATTGTTGAAGACATTGAAGACGAACATAGTGAAAAAACTGAAGAAGGTGATAGTATTCAAACTGGTGAGAACAACAATAACACCGAAGAAGATTACATAGTAATTAGCAGTGACGTCGTTGAGGAAGAATAAAATCATGAACATGCAGTTGAAACATCTGGTGTAAAGACAATTGTACAAACTGTAATGTTAACCGCGAAAAGGACATTGAAAATTATCATTAAGTTATTGAAAGTCACCTAGAAGCAGGGACCTGTTTTTTGAGCATTGCTTTTGATCTTTTTTGTCCGAGAGTGTCGCAAATAGCGATGTTTTTTATATGGAATTCAAGTTTACTCTTAATATTTGAGAACATCACCGTTGATATAATTTGATAATAAATTTCCGTTGATTGTTCTCTTCTCCTACTCCGTTAATTGTTCTTTTCTCCTTCAATTGTTAATTATGTAATAACAAAGCATTGTTCGGAGCCAACGGAGCTCATTTGTCTATATAAATCACAAATATTGTAATTATGATATAACCATAGTAAAGTGTTAGAACGTTGTTTGTGTTGGGTTGTTATATATATCCCCTAAATGTATAGATGTTATTAACATAACAGAACTTAGTATTGTAATATAAAATAATTCACAACAGATGTTTATAAAGTCGGGCATTTTTCATTTTGCGATTTTTCTAGCAGTAATGTATCTTTAAACATAGATATTAATAGGTGATTCGCCCATATGCTTGTAAGCGCAACTCCTCTAAAACGGATCAGCAGAATTTTCTAAAACTTTGTATGAAGCAAGGATGTAATATTATGTAATTGTGCATATTGGCGGGGATTTTACAGGAACCAAGCCCTTTGAACTTACAAATAAATAGGTGATTTAACCATAAGATTGTAAGCGCAACTCCTCTAGAAAGGTTCCGAAGAACTTCTAGAAACTTTGTATGAAGCTAGTTCACGATATTATATGTGCATATTGTCAGCAATTTTTCATCGTGCAATTTTTCCAAGATTAATTCCCCTTTGAACCTAGAAATTCAAAGGAGATTTGACCATATGCTTTTAAGTGTAACTACTCTGAAACGGTTCAGCAGATGTTCCTAAAATTTTGCATCAATAAGAACATGATATGAAGATGTGCATATTTTTCAGGAGTAAGTTTCCTTTGAACTTAGAAATTTACACGTGATTTGAGGATGTTCTTTTAAGCAAAATTTTCCATAAATCAATTTAATTGGATTTAAATCTCACATGTTACTTACATGATGCTGGGCAAAGGTATAACTTTGGTGTCAAACCATTATTCCATTTGCTATGATCCAAGAAATCAATTTGCATAAGGACCAGATTTAATATAAACAAAAAGATTTTTTATTTAGAACTGCCTCGTATATTGAAATTATGTTCCCCATGACCTATTGACCAAGAAAATTTATTGAACTGTCATCCAAGATCAAATCAAATTTCGAGTAAACAGTTGCTGGACATGTTCTTTTCATAACGGTATCCAGAGAGCTGACCTCGCTTTCCAAATCCCGCAACAGCCTTTCATTGGTTAGAATGTTTGCTTGATTCTCGCAAGCGTTTCAAACTTTTTTGTGATTTCCTGAGATAAGATTTGTACTATAAGTTGAGAGGGGAATCGGTCAATAAAGCTTTACTTATATTCAATTAGCATACTTTTTCTTAGAATGAATGAACAACCCGGTCGACATTCATTTCTTTTCAAAAACTTATTCTGTATGTTAAACAGTTCTTTAAAACTAAGGAGTATCTCTCTCGTGCATAGCTCTGTCCTCAGCTGAATTTTGGCTCTTCTATTTATACGTTTTGGCTTTTTTTCTCTGTCAGCTTCAATATGTTTATCGCTTGATGGACTTCCAAATGTTTTGGTTCGATTCGCACTGATGAGACATAAGTTGTCGAAATGCGCATATGCATTACATAAATTAACAGTAACTTCGGTGTTTTGTTATTTTTACCACGATAAAATTGAAACACTGCTTAAATTTGCACAAAACATCAATCAATAAATGACACTAGCAACTCATATCCATTTCAACGCTTCCCAAGTTTTAACTAACACAAACGTTTGGTAGACATTGTATTGTAAGATTTGAGAAACAAGCAAGTACACATTAAGGCAATATGAGATATCCTTTCCCCAATCGACGGGTGAAGTAAAAATACATGTAATATCGTTAGAAAATACATAATGATGTTATTGACATTGAAAAAAAACGTTGCTTGGATATTGTAGACGACTACTATAGCGTGGTACATAAATCGTATTGTTCCGTGTCAGTGTGAGAAATGGTGGTACATAAATCGTATTATTCCTTGTCAGTTTGAGAAGTGGTGGTTCATAAATCAGTTTGTTCCTCGTCAATGTGAGAAATGGTGGTGTATAAGTCGTATTATTCCTTGTCAATTTGAGAAATGGTAGTACATAAATCGTATTGTGTCCTTGTAAATGTAAGAAATGGATGTATAAAAATCGTATTGCTCCTTGTCAATGTGAGAAACGGTGCTACATAAATCGCATTGTTTCTTATCAATTTGAGAAATGATGCTACATAAATCGCATTGTTCCTTGTCAGTGTGAGAAATGGTGGTACATAAATCGTATTTTCTTATCAATGTGAGAATTAATAATATATAAATGATATTTTCTTTGTCAATGCGAGAACATATTGTTCCTTGTCAGTGTGAGAAATGGTGGTACATAAATCTTATTTTCCTTGTCAATGTGAGAAATAATATATAAATAATATGTTCTTTGTCAATGTAAGATATTGTGGTACATAAATGATATTGCCAGTGTGAGAAATGGTAGTTTAAATCGTATTTTTCCTTGTCAGTGTGAATAAGGGTGGTACATAAATGTCAATGTGAGAAAACACCGTTGAAAATCTAAGATTTACAAATCTCACCGCAGTAAAATGTTAATGAATCTTTGAAATGTTGAGACCTTGGTCTCGTATTTTTGAGATTCCTGGATTTTACACTTGCAATAATGTAAAATTTCATTATTCTTTTGTGAAGGATGTCAAAATTAGTGTCTTGGGTATATTTTTAGACTTAAAAATGTATTCTTTATTTTTTCTGTTTTCATTAATTTCTTCAGTCCCCCATATCTGTTTCTCACAATAAAATCTCTTTCGGTTGATGTAGGAAGAAGAAATCAATCAAAACTCCTCAGCGGAAATTGTTTTATTTCATTTGTCGGAGAAGCTAGATCGATAATTTAAAAACCCAAGGTTCGATTGAATAGAGTGATCTTCAACAAATATTTGGCATCAAAGTTTAATATTCTTTAAAATTCATCAAAATATAATTTCGTCTCAAACAACATATATTTTACCTTCACAGTTTGCTTCATCCGACACATCGTTACAATCTTGTCTGCCATCACATTTTTCAAACCACTTAAAACACTTAAGTCCATCTTCACATTTTGAAGAACCGTCAGGGCATGTAAAGTCTAAAACAAAAATGTAAATCATAAGTCAAACAACTACAAAAACTGAAAAATTCAATTATATGCCAGAACCAGAGAAAACAAAGAAAAACAAAAAAAAAAATCGAAACACAAATATACAGACGTAAACAACATTTAAAACTAGGGACAGCTAGCCATTGAATATGCAATGTTTTCCAATTCTGTGAAAGAACCATTGTTCGTGGGGTTCCAATTTCCATGGATTTTTTTGGTTCGCTGAAACCACGAAATTAAATTCCCAACGAAATGCATTTTTTCTTAGGAGTTTTTATGCATTAAATTTGAAACGAATTTTACTACCCACGAATTAGAGATATTTATGAAAACCCCGAAAATTGATGTCCATGAATAAAAGTACTTCCACAGTATTTTCACCTGATTAAGTTTGCTTTCCACTTGTATTTTTTTATTTTATTAATATACCACTGATAAAGATAGTTTGACCGATATCACTCTAACTTATGAGACTGTGATTACTATTTATGCTTTTTTAAAATATGCTTCACAAATGATTTACTTTAATACCAGATTGGACATGGTTAAATATTATAAAGTGCTATGATTTGTTTTTTATATTGAAGGATAGTAATACCCAGACCAAACAAAATGCATTCCATGCAATCGAATTCTAGACTTTTGTTAACCTGTTATCAAAAATCGGCGGCTGGTATCCCGTTTGCAACAACAAAGATAAGAACAGAAGACTCATTGAACAGTTGGAATATATCGAAAACATCCCATTACAGTGGTTTCGATCTTTGTCCACTGCTGATGACCTTTCTGGCGAAGGATAAGAGTGGTAAAATGGGCAATCAATTGGTTTTTCTATTAGCATAAGAACATGTACGTTGACAACAGCTTTATTTATTATAGCATTTATCAACTCAATGTCATGTCATGCATCGTCTAATTTTCTATCAGGGATTTTAAAATCAAAATATACGGTGTTCTATAATATGAGTGAAAAAAAATAGAATGCAGCAAATGTATACCATCGCTGGGAGAACTGTGCAAGGCAGGAGAGGTTACACAAATGGGAGAAAATGATAATTTTTATACAACATTTTGCAAAAGCAAACTGACAGAACTAGGAATATTCATATGTGTTTTAAGTAAGACAAGGACAAGCCAATGACCAACATATTCCTGACTTGGGACAGGTGCAAAAATTGCGGTGGGGTTAAACTCATTTTCTTGGCTCCAAACCCTCCCCCTATGTGTGGTGAATGGCTAAAAAATAAATACACAAACGACTCACAGTAAAAATCAAACTAGAAAAAAGTCCAACTTATCAAGACGAGTACCCTTACAATGGAGTACATGAAGAAAATACACACAGGTACTGTCCGGACAAATGCTCGCAGTTACTGACAGCTAGCTAAAGACATTATTTCCGTTGACTATGATATCAAGCCTTCTTACATATGAAACTTCAATTGAACCACTTCTAAATAGAAGTGGTCTAACAAAATCATCAATTATGAAAGGAGAACATGATATTGTGCAATGCCAAATACTGCCAATATGAAAAATTGTTTAAATTTAATTATGGTGTAAAACATTTAGGAGATGATCAATATTTTTGCCAACAAAAACGAGCAGTAAAGATTTAACAACAATGCTGTATTTATATCCTTTATGAATAAGTTTGTTCAACGGATTAATAAGTTTGGAAGGACAATTTTTGAACTTATGCTCTTTATAAATGATATAGCCATAGAAGTTTGGATGTGAAATGCCCTGATGTATAAGAGCCCTGCATGTAGAACCAAATTTTCTTAATAAGTCAATGTATCTGTAATAAAATTTAGAGAAAGTTTTTATCAATTTATGATATCTAAACCCTTGATGCAATGTTTTTCAGTGAGACAAAGATTTCGGTCGTTGAAGTCAGAAACATCACTACATACTCGTGCATATCGAACAAGTTGTGAAATGTGGACCCCGTAAAAAGGAGCTAACGGAGCATCGCCGTCGAGATGGGGAAAATTCACTATAGGAAGGAGAAATCATCTCTTTTATCATAAACCTTAGTGTTTAACTTTCCTTGATTTATTGAAATTTCAAGGTCAAGAAAAGGAGTTTAATCACTACTGCTATTGGATTTATTTAAAGTAAGTTCAGCAAGATAAATTTCATCTGTAAATTTAGAAAGTTAAGGATTATTTAAAGCCAAAATATCGTCCAAATATATCTATAAACATTGTTAAATTTATCTACTAAGTGCTGTTTAGAAGGGTCTATAGTTCCCTTGAAACACTGGTAAGGTAAAGGGCTGATTGAGGATTATCAAATTCGTTCCAAACGAAAAGTTTAAGAGTTTAAAAACCTTATACATATAAAAAGAATTAATGCTACTTTAAAAGTTTAAACTCTCGAAATAAGATAGTTGTGTGGAAATCGTATAACGGTATAGTTTAATGAAGAATTTTGACAATTTTCAGATTATTTCAGACGTGTTTTGGACAAAATATGTAATGTGATCTTATTTGCCTAATTAACTGTGTTTATACATATACACATCCATAAAACTTTCCCTATATCGGAAATTTGTAACGCCAGTATTAACAAGGATGACTTTCAAGTGGAGAGGAGCGAAATAAAAAGATTTAAAAAAAAGTCAGTCATTCAGATGACTGCTTTATAAACATAATAAATAATTGTTCTATTTTTACTTCAAATTATATCTTCAATGTCAGAGAAATAGTCACTAAAGTACTGCTTCTATTTTACAATCAATCCAAACTGTTTATGTCGAAATAATCATAAAATTTTATTTTTAAGATCAAAAAGTAAGCATACATTATTGCTGTCTAAAATTTGTTTAAAAGTTTCAATCAATTGTAGGAGTAAAATCGGTAACATCAAGTCAGGAAAGACTATGTTTTCTTGCTGAAAATTTGATATCTACATTAAATATCTAGTAAGGATGCCATGGTGACGAACACAGAATTGCTGAGGTCGTAAAAGTAGCATAAGCGGCTTCTGGGACAGTTGTTTTGCTCATTTCGGAGTCACTGTTCAAGCCATTACCCCTACAGTAACGAACAAACTGTGAAATGTACGTACTCTGGAAAGGTATATTTCTGCTAAGAGATTACAGTTCACAATTTGAGAGTAAACATCATCATGTTTGTCAACAAGCATTGATATCGATATAGATATCAAATGTTAAAAATGTCATGTTATAAGGCAGAACTAGATGTTAGAGATAACTCTTATATTTCAAAATGGCTCGGGAAGATTTGATGTACATATTCCTAAACTCTTGATTTCAAAACAGAAACGGCATCTTTGCTATTTCGGGGTTTGAATAAGTAGACTGGGCTAGGTTTTTGTACTGCTACGAATCTCAGTTTATGACCAACATCAGCAAAGACCCATCTAAACAGCATTTAATTGAAAAGTTTAACAATACTTTCCGATATTTGGATGACATTTTAACTTTGAATAATGACGACTTCAATACGTATTATAAGGACATCTACCCTAAAGAACTTACTTTGAATAAAGCCAATTCTAATAATCATCATTGTCCGTTTAGACATCAATTTTGATATAACGAATGGTAAATTAGACACTAAAATTTATGATAAAAGGGACGATTTTTCTTTTCCCATAGTTAATTATCCATTTCTGGACGGTGATGTTCCATTAGCGCCATCATATGGTGTTTACATATCTCAACTTGTTCGATTTGCTCGAGTATGTAATAAAGTTTGCGATTTTAATGAACGGAATCTTTTCATAACTGAAAAACTATTACATCAAGGTTTTCGTTATCATAAACTAGTTAAAACCTTTACTAAATTGTATCATCTATATAAAGACTTAGTTCGTAAATACAATGCAACCTGTTAACATCTTATCAAGGCTGGCATTTCACACCCCTTATTTTATGGTAATGTTTTACATAAAATTAAAAAATACCTACACTCGCCTAACAAACTTATAAAACCTTTAAATCGTCTAATTCATAAGGGTTATAATTACGGTATTGTCGTCAAGTCATTACGTATGGCCTTCTTTGGTATTAACATTGATTTTTTGATAGGGTCTTTGCATTTTAACTAAACACATTCTAAATTTCTAAAATCAGTATTGCATGGACACGGGTTATGTATTCCGGTATATACATGAAATCATTATGCTAAACTCCTCACAGGAAGGGATCTTGATGGAAGCTGTACACTGAGGGTACATAACTTAATTTGTCAGTTGGTAATGGGTCTGGAGCTGGCATGTCAGTTAACTGCTAGTAGTCTCTTGTGATTTCATGTTAATGTCCGTATATTTAGTTCTTTCAGTTTCATTTTTCACAGTTGACTTAGTCCTGTTGCCAACTGAATTTTACTGTTGTTACGATCGTTTTTTTATTTATCACATTGGCTATAGGGGGAGGGTTTGGGTCCAATAAAACTAGTTTAACCCCGCCGCAGCAGGTTTGCGCCTATCCTAAGTCAGGAAATTTATTAAGCCTTTGTGTGTCTTGTCTGTTTTCTAGTTAGTTCACTTTATGTCTATCGGAGTCTAGGAAGATGCTTATTTCGCTGAACTTGATTACTCTTTTTTTTCTTTTTTTTTAGGGGCCAACTCCGACCTACCGTTGGATGTGGGGTTTCCTCACCGTTCATTGAAGATCTTATGGTGGCTTTGAGTTGTTATTGCTCCCCTTAGGGTCGTTGTCTCTTTGACACATTCCCCGTTTCCCTTCTTTTTCTTATTTTTAGTCTTCTTAAAGAAAGACTTAAAGATGAAACCTACAAAAATGATGAACCCAATTGCAATCACAGGCCACAAGATAGAAATGAAATATTACTCCATATCCTTCCGTAAAAATTAAAGACTAATAGAGCTCCTAGAAAATGCTTTACACTTTCTGAAGTCAATATTGTGGTTAGGATTTTGCAAAGGCTAGCAGACCAAACAATGGTCTTGTGTTTTATAGGATTACTGTGAACATTAGGTCGTACTAAATGGTAAGGAAGTGACTATGTTATCTTCTTCCACTTTTATACAAAATGATTCTTATTATGATTTCAGATTATATCACCCCTTTATATTGTAGTTTGGTTATAAGAAAGGTAGCCGGATGAAATGAATTGTCAATTTACATAAAAGGAAGTCAACATAGTGTTTCTAACAAACAAACACTGAATAATTAAACCTTTTCTTGCTTGTGCTATGACGTTATTTCATGGAGCTTTGTCAAAGTTTCGACACGAAGAGATTCAACAAAAAAAGAAAAAAACTTGGCCCTCTAGTTTCGATTTATGTTTATAAGCACCGATTTGATTAATAATAAATGACTGAATTAACCTGATCAAGTCTAATAATGTCTTCACATCTTTCATGAAGTCTTGTCTTCCATAAAGGATAGTCATACTATCTGCGACATCGATTGTGTCTGAGCAGCAGCAACATCAATATTTCAGGAAATGTAACAACGGCAGTAAATTGCCGAAGAAACAAAGGAGTTGTAAGACCAACACGCTGTGGGTAGAAACTCTGGATGTTTTTCAAAAATAGAACAAATAATATCTTGACTTCAAAGTGGACAGACATATTTCCCAAATCATTGATAATGGAGTTTCACGTATTATTCATTAAAAATGTATCATTGCTTGATACATAAAATCGTCACAATGATGTTTTTAGACTACGATTTTTGTAATTACCAAGCCGCTACAATCGCTTTAACAACTGCATTTTAGCTTGGCAATTCTTCTCACAATCAGACAATCTAATGTAGTAATTGCCATATGTATTGTCCTATTGTTGACTTTTGACATTTTTAGTGCAAGTTTGGTTCGAAAGTACCAAGCAGTCAAGGAGGAGTTGCGGATGATGGAGGTATACCCTAGGACTCCAATAAGCTAAAATGACAAAGTCCAAAAATAGCTTCAAAATCTGTAAAAATATAAATAAAAATATAAATAAAGAAAATTTAAATGCATGGTGCACATCTTCAATATATACTGAATATTTTACGAAAGGATATGGAGTAAATGAACATGAGACCATAACACATATGTTTACTCCAAATGCAATAATTTTAATGAGCTGTATGGCAATTTCGGAAATTTATTCCTCATCAGCAGCACTAGAACCCAAACAAAGGAAATCCATAATTTCAAAAAAATGTTTAAAAAGCATATAACCAAACGAAATCCGAATAATCATTTATATCAAATATAACTAAGGACAAAACTACGATGGAGGGAGTTAATCCTTAGGTTTTAGAATTTACATAAATTTAGATAATAGTAATTGAACAAAGTGTACACATGAGATATTATCTCATGTACAAGTACACCATATCTTAGAAAAATAAAGAGCATACATCTCTACCACGGGGAATTGTTTTACCAACTCCACACTGCAATAAAAGACAAACTCCTGTATTGAATATTTTACGAAAGGATATGGAGTAAATGAACATGAGACCATAACACATATGTTTACTCCAAATGCAATAATTTTAATGAGCTGTATGGCCATTTCGGAAATTTATTCCTCTTGAAGCATTCTTGCAAATTTGGTTGGAAAGTACCGAGCAGTCTAGGAGTTGCGAATGGTGGAGGTATACCCTAGGACTCCAATAAGCTAAAATGACAAAGTCCAAAAATAGCTTCAAAATCTGTAAAAATATAAATAAAGAAAATTTAAATGCATGGTGCACACCTTCAATATATACTGAATATTTTACGAAAGGATATGGAGTAAATGAACATGAGACCATAACACATAAGTTTACTCCAAATGCAATAATTTTAATGAGCTGTATGGCAATTTCGGAAATTTATTCCTCATCAGCAGCACTAGAACCCACACAAAGGAAATCCATAATTTCAAAAAATGTTTAAAAAGCATATAACCAAACAAAATCCGAATAATCATTTATATCAAATATAACTAAGGACAAAACTACGATTGAGGGAGTAAATCCTTAGGTTTTAGAATTTACATAAATTTAGATAATAGTAATTGAACAAAGTGTACACATGAGATATTATCTCATGTACAAGTACACCATATCTAAGAAAAATAAAGAGCATACATCTCTACCACGGGGAATTGTTTTACCAACTCCACACTGCAATAAAAGACAAACTCCTGTATTGAATATTTTACGAAAGGATATGGAGTAAATGAACATGAGACCATAACACATATATTTACTCCAAATGCAATAATTTTAATGAGCTGTATGGCCATTTCGGAAATTTATTCCTCTTGAAGCATTCTTGCAAGTTTGGTTGGAAAGTACCGAGCAGTCTAGGAGTTGCGGATGATGGAGGTATACCCTAGGACTCCAATAAGCTAAAATGACAAAGTCCAAAAATAGCTTCAAAATCTGTAAAAATATAAATAAAGAAAATTTAAATGCATGGTGCACACCTTCAGTATATACTGAATATTTTACGAAAGGATATGGAGTAAATGAACATGAGACCATAACACATATGTTTACTCCAAATGCAATAATTTTAATGTTCGGAAATTTATTCCTCATCAGCAGCACTAGAACCAAAACAAAGGAAATCCATAATTTCAAAAAATGTTTAAAAAGCATATAACCAAACAAAATCCGAATAATCATTTATATCAAATATAACTAAGGACAAAACTACGATGGAGGGAGTTAATCCTTAGGTTTTAGAATTTACATAAATTTAGATAATAGTAATTGAACAAAGTGTACACATGAGATATTATCTCATGTACAAGTACACCATATCTAAGAAAAATAAAGAGCATACATCTCTACCACGGGGAATTGTTTTACCAACTCCACACTGCAATAAAAGACAAACTCCTGTATTGAATATTTTACGAAAGGATATGGAGTAAATGAACATGAGACCATAACACATTTGTTTACTCCAAATGCAATAATTTAATGAGCTGTATGGCCATTTCGGAAATTTATTCCTCTTGAAGCATTCTTGCAAGTTTGGTTGGAAAGTACCGAGCAGTCTAGAAGGAGTTGCGGATAATGGAAGTATACCCTAGGACTGCAATAAGCTAAAATAACAAAGTCAAAATATACCTTCAAAATCTGTAAAAATATAAATAAAGAAAATTTAAATGCATGGTGCACATCTTCAATATATACTGAAGCATTCTTGCAAGTTTGGTTCGAAAGTACCAAGCAGTCTAGGAGGAGTTGCGGATAAAGGATGTACACCCTAGGACTCCAATAAGCTAAAATGACAAAATCCAAAAATAGCTTCAAAATCTGTAAAAATATAAATAAAGAAAATTTAAATGCATGGTGCACATCTTCCATATATACTGAAGCATTCTTGCAAGTTTGATTGGAAAGTACCGAGCAGTCTAGGAGGAGTTGCGGATAATGGAGGTATACCCTAGGACTCAAATAAGCTAAAATGACAAAGTCCAAAAATAGCTTCAAAATCTGTAAAAATATAAATAAAGAAAATCTAAATGCATGGTGCACATCTTCAATATATACTGAAGCATTCTTGCAAGTTTCGTTGAAAAGTACCCAGGGGTTTAGGAGGAGTTGCGGATAATTGTAAAAATTTTGGACCATACAGACAGACGGACAGACAGACAGACGGACAGACGGACGTACGCAAGACGACGGATAGTGATCCCTATGTGTCGATCCTGCACTAGGTGCAGGCGACACAAAAATCAAATCGACACAATACTCAATTGTAACCATATTATAATTCAAATACTTATTCACACATACATTTGTAAAGGAAAATCTTTTAATCAAACAAAGTCAAAACAAAGTAGTTACATCTGTTCCTTAAACCGTACCATACATTTATTTCCGAAGATTCCTCATCATATTAATCATCATTAATCATTATATTAATTTGATATGGTTGCCCACAGTACTGAAACTTGCTATACTCAAGGAAAAAATTTAGAAGGAATTTTTTTTCGATATAAATTTGATACTCGGAATACGAAAACTTCCTCTTATTTAATTACACACACATAAGAAGGGACAACGTTTTTGTTTGATACGAGATCTAAACGACCAACACTGAAACTTTTGGATATCGGCTCTCGATAACTCTTTTCTGATATACTGATTTTATTTTGCGAGTTTTAATTTTTTTGCGCATTCACAAAACCCTCGAAATTTCCCCCATTACGGTTATTACAAAACCAATGCATAAATATTGCAACATATTATAAAAGTTCTTGGAGAAATATTTGCTTTCAAATATTCTAAAGTACATAGAAATACACATCAGTAGTGCATTACCTATGATGACAATGTACATATTGAACCCTTTGTACTCGGTAAATTTTAAGGGGGGGGGGGGTTCGGATACTGGTCCTGAACCCCGACCTCTTCGTAAACTACTATGACATATAATTACAACCCCAATGTCGACTTCTTACGTAAATTTGCAACCTCAGTGTAGACCGAGTTGTCATTCTTATGCACCCTTTTGAATGTCAAAATTTCTAATTTCACGTCAAAAACAAAAACAAAGAAACAAAACAAAACAAAAACAATAACGAAAAAAAAAAAACGCAAACAAAAAAGCAGTTGATCAAAATTGTCCTAAATGGTAATAAATGGTATTAAATCCAGTATTGTCTGTCAATAAACATAAAGGAAAAAGACTACATACAGAGATTCCTAATAATAAACTACCAGATAAGCCGTGAAATTAAAGGATCAATGATGCAATCCAATAAAGATGATGATCTGTCATAATTAAGATCCAGTAAAAACCCGATGATAGAATGTTCTTAGTTAATTATAACCCCATTAGAGACTTGATTTTGTATACCCCTTCAGAGGAAAAGTTCAAATGATATACCCAATCGTAGACATAAATCTGAAAAAGCACCCACGTTTGTCAGAACCTCCCAGTCACCCAATATATTATATGTTATTCGGGAATCTTCACAGGGGATACGGGTTCATAATCCCTGTCTGTGTTTTATATCCCCTGAGCGGTCAGGCGAAGGGGATATAGGGCACAGACAGGGAATATGAACCCGTATCCTCTGTGGAGCCCGTATAACTTTTATTATCTGCTAGAAGTGTTATAATTTTTCTACGAATAGCGTTTAAAATTTGCGTTTTTGCTACCACAGGGATACGGTCACATATCTCCTGTCAAGGTAACCAATCAAATTGCAGGATTTAGCTTGGTATTTCACTTCTGCAGGATATAGTGAGTTACCCCTACCGGGATATTGAAATACAAATGAATGATTACTTCAAAAGCTGTATACACATAGTTGTATTAACAGCGATCGACAACAGTATTGCAACATGCATACTTGTAAAATACATAAGTATTACAACAGATGAACGCACATACCTGTAATGAGTGATGTACAACAGTATTTCAAAAGATACCTGTATTATTACCGATAGACAATAGGATTACAACGGATGAATATACCTACATGTATCTGTATAATGAGCGATTGACAACAGTGTTGCAACAGGAGAATATACATACCTGTAAAATTTGGGATCGACAACAGTGTTGCAACAGGAGAATATACATACCTGTAAAATGGGGGATCGACAATAGTGTTACAACAGGAGCCTATACATACCTGTAAAATGGGGGATCGACAACAGTATTGTAACAGGAGAATATACATACCTGTAAAATGGGGTATCGACAACAGTATTGTAACAGGAGAATATACATACCTGTAAAATGGGGGATCAACAACAGTATTGCAACAGGAGAATATACATACCTGTAAAATGGGGGATCGACAACAGTGTTACAACAGGACAATATACATACCTGTAAAATGGGGGATCTACAACAGAATTGTATATACCTTTAAAATGAACGATCGACAACAGTAGTATACATACAAAATGTACTTTTAACATAAACGACCGACAGCAGTATTACAACAGAACAATCATACCTGTATAATGACTAACCGACGTCAGAATTAAAGAGTAGAACAAAGACCCACATAAGCGACCGAAAACATTATTACAACAGGAGAACATAAATACCTGTATAATGAGGGATCGAACCAGTATAACAACAGGATAACATAATCACCTGAATATTTTTTTTTTCTTGTGCAGTTCTCCAGAAGAGTGTGGCATGTGATTATAATTTTCGGCCCTTGTAAGTGTTCCCTGATATCTTCTCTATACTTATACTTGCGTAATGAGCAATCGACAACAATGTTCGAATGGAAGAACACACATATCGGTAGAATGAGCAAACGACGCCATTCTAACAACAGAAAAACGTATAACCTGTATAATTAGCGATCGAAACCAATATTACAACAGAAAAACATACATATTTGTATATTGAGCGATCAGCAACATTATTACAATAGATGACAATACATAGCTGTATAAT
The DNA here is from genome assembly GCA_002080025.1 of Modiolus philippinarum. Classification (NCBI taxonomy): domain Eukaryota; kingdom Metazoa; phylum Mollusca; class Bivalvia; order Mytilida; family Modiolidae; genus Modiolus; species Modiolus philippinarum. Next base: position 72,927 of record MJUU01032398.1, read on the forward strand.
GAGCAGCCGACAACAGTATTATGACAGAACATACATTATAAACAAAGGAAAACAGAAAACACATATAATGGCCGAAAATTACAATCATCTGCCACAATTTTCGAGCAAACTACACTGGAAAAACACAATTGAAAGACAAACGCAAATAATGATAGGAACTCGTGATCAATTAATAGTCATACCTGTATAATGCGCGACCGACAACAGTTACAACAGGAGAAAACACATTTCTGTATAATGAGACACCGACAACAGGAGAATATACATACCCATATAGACCTGTGAGGCCGACAAAAGTATTCCAACAGTAGAAAATGCATGCCTTTATAAGAAGCGACCGACAACAGTTTTATAACAGGACAATATCCATACCTATATAATGAGAGACCGACAACCGTATTACAACAGAAAATACAAACTTGTATCATGAGCCCACAACAACGGTATTTCAACAGAACATAATATACCTGTTTGAGTGAACGACAACGGGAGAATATACATGTCTGTATAATGAGCGACCGTCAACAGTATTACAACAGAAAAAAGAGGGATCCACTACAGATCTTAAATGTATGCTCTTTATTTTTCTTAGATATGGTCTACTTGTACATGAGATCATATCTCATGTGTACACTCTATGTAGAATTATTACTGTGAACGTACTATTGTTCGTGGGGTTCTGATTTTCGTGGATTTCGTGATTCACTAAAACCACGAAATTAAGTTCCCAACGAATTGCACATTTTCCTTACAGTATTAATGCATAGAATTTGAAATACACACGTGATATTTATGAAAACCACGAAAATTGATGTCCACGAATAAAACTTCCACAGTATCTAAATTTATGTAATTCTAAAACTTAACGATTAACTCCCTCAATCATAGTTTTGTCCTTAGCTATATTTAATTCCTAGTATATTTAATATCACTGATTTTTTTTTTTGGAAACCGCTTGGTTTAATGCATTTAAAAAAGGTTTGAAATAGTGGATTTCCTATTTTGGGGTTCTAGTGCCGCTAATGGGGAAGCAATTACCGAAATGGTCATACAGCTCATTAAAATTAATTCTACTTGGAGTCACTATATGTCTCATGGTTTCGTGCTCATTTACTCCGTATTCTTTTGTGAAATACATATATGTATAAAGAGTCAACGACAACAGCATGACAACAGAATATGCATATCGTATAATGAGGGACCGACACCAGTATAACCACAGGATAATTTACATACCCATATAATGAGGGACCGACAACAGTAGTAAATGAGAATATGCATACCTGTATAATGAGCGACCGTCAACAAAGGAGTAGAGCCACTATTAGGGTGTTTTGGCCCTGTAAATACAAAATTGTAATCTTTATCGAAGCTTTGATAAATGTTCTCTAAAATTATTGCCATACCTTGAAATATATCGGGCAACAATTATGAAGGATTTCTATCACGTCATCAATGACGTATAACGCTCAAAAATGTGACGGATTTTGAGAAACGGCTCAAAATCGGTAGTTTTCAATCCATTTTTGCAAAAGTTGGCCGCACACATCAACCAAAATAAAATGATTAAAATTTAAATTCCTGATTAATTTTGAATCTTTTGCTGCAAATTTTATTTTGGTTGACGAATGCAGCCACTTCGAAAATTTAACATTTGTTTCTATCCGTATACCATGTACATGCTGTTGGTCCGACGGTAATAGCGCCTTGTGATTCATATCAATCGTGCGACAACTGAAAAAAAATTAATGTAAATTTAATTGTGGCTTTTACAATGAATAAATTTAATGGTTTTGATATAAAGTAGGTAAGATTTTATTTTTTTCTGAATTTGAAACCAATATTTATATGACTGGAGAACTATTTTAAAGAGCCGGCTTAACTCAAGTGTTCGTCGATTAATTAAAATTAAGATGGCGATATCGTTGTAATTATCATTCAAATATGTCTATTCCAACTTCTTTACCACTCATTCTTTTGCGAAGAGTTCCTCATCTTGCCACAGACTGGGTATGTTCTTTGGATCCCGTATTCGTTAAAATAGAAATACATGGATGAGAAAAAGACAGGAAATAATTTTACAAATCCTAAAGAAAATATATTTCAAAACAGAAAAAATATCTCATTTGCAGAGCAGACGTCCCGTCAAATGAATGAATTTCATATTGTATTAATTTCTGCATTATGGTCATCTGTCCGACGTAGTGTTTTAGCGTGTCCGACTGCGGATGTGTTACATAAGCCAATGTAGAGCTTTTTTATTTCATTTTTTAATGTAACAGTACGGACATAAAGTGGTTATTATTAATAAAAAAAAGAAATTATGTAATAATTGATAATTTTATTTAAGGCCTGTTTGACAATCCGGTCCTTGTTGTCGGAAGCGCTGTGGTTGTGAATACTGGATCACTTTTCCATGAATATTTTTTATGTGAAAATACCTTAAACTGGAATCTGTATAAAAAAAGAAAGGAAATGGGATAAATGTCAAGGAGACAACATCCCATATCCAGGTTCATCTCGCTAATCAGCACTAACCATTACACACGGGGCTAGGGTGCTCCCTTGAGTTTTAACACTTGTATTTATAATAGATAAATTACTCTACCATCTGAACTCAAATATTCAAAGCATTATTATGAAAGTGTTCCCTCGTTCTACGATTGCCAGAGACATATCTATTTTAGGAATCTGGTAGTTTTTGTTGCCATTACTTAGCTTTCATGGTACGTTTTTAGTCCCTACCGGCTTCGCCGAAGGAGACTTTAGGTTTGTACTCCGTCAGTACGTCCGTCAGTCTGTCACACTCAGTTTTCCGGACTTTTTTCCCATACTATAAGAAATATTCATCTGATATTTGGTTTGTAAGTCTACCACTATGAGTTAAGATCAAGTTCGAGTTTGGTTCCAGTTCATTGATTTTGGACGGAGTAATGGGATTAGAAAATTATGGTAAAATATAGGTTTTCAGGACTTTTTTTCTAAACCGTTCCAGATATGAAGCTAATATTTGCTATGTGAGTCTACCACTATGAGTTACAGATCAAGTTCGAGTTTGGTTCCAGTCTATTGATTTTTCCACGGAGTTATGGGCCTTTGATTTAGAAAATTTTGGTAAAATATAGGTTTTCCGGATCTTTTTCTAAACCGTTCCAGATATGAAGTTAATATTTGCTATGTGAGTCTACCACTATGATATGAAGTTAATATTTGCTATGTGAGTCTACCACTATGAGTTATAGAGCAAGTTCGAGTTTTTTCTCGGTCCATTGATTTTGGACGGAGTAATGGGCCTTTGACTTAGAAAATTGTGGTAAAATATAGGTTTTCCGGACTTTTTTCTGAACCGTTCCAGATATGAAGGTAATATTTGCTATGTGAGTCTACCACTATGAGTCACAGATCAAGTTCGAGTTACAGGATGTAAAAATTTTCAGCTTTTATTTTCAATAAATATAAAATTAGCGTATTTGTAAACCATATGAATTTTTTCAAACTTTCACATTTTTGAAATACACATGAAAAAATATTTTCCGATATTTTCAAAAAAGTAAATCGGTAGAAAAAATATGAATATCCCAATGTTTAACATACATTTTACAGATCCAAACTCGTGCATATAATAAAAAAGTTATCAAAGATAAAAAATTCTTTCCCAATGCTATAAAGTGGTACAGTAGGGTGCAGACATAACCTCTCGTCCAAGTTAACTTGGGGAGCAGTCATGAGAACAGTCCTAAGTTAACTTGAAGTTAACTTGGAGCAGTCATAGAATCCTGACTGTTCTGACCAGTCATAGAATCCTGACTGCTCTGACTAGTCATAGAGCCCTGACTGCTCTAACCTGTCATAGAATCCTGACTGCTCTGACCTGTCATAGAGCCCTGACCGCTCTAACCTGTCATAGAATCCTGACTGCTTTGATTATATAATTAGTCGTATAGCTCTAAAACAATACAAGAACTGTAAATACTCAAAATTTGATACAGCGATGGATACGTCCCCCATTACCTATCACACGCACACGATTCACAAGACGAACGCACAAATTTTTCACACGTTGAGTGCAATTTTCTTCAATTTTGCCGTAACCATAACAGAACTATCAGAAAAGAGTCACTTTTATGTATTCGAAAATCAATCCTGTAGTAAATAAAATATCCTGCAAACAGCCACGAACATCAAATATCAGAAGAGGTGCATATGTAATGTTCACATTAAAATGATGCACCCACAATACTGAAACTTGGTGTAATTTAACTAAAATATGTTTAAGAAAAGGCAGACCTTCTTCATTCCATAATGTACCGATGCCTGCAATACTACAACTTGTTGTAATTTAACCTAAAATATAAGAATAAGCAGACTTTCTTCATTCGATACTATATCGATACCCGCAATACTTCAACTTTCTGTAATTTTACCTAAAATATAAAAGAAAAAACAGATTTTCTTCATTCGATATTTTATCGATGGCCGGGATACTCCAACTTTTTGCAATTTAACCTAAAAAACAATGTATATAAGAAAAAGCAGATTTTTTTCATTTGATATTATATCGATGCCCGAAAAACTTCAACTTGCTGTAATTTAAACTAAAATATATAACAAAAGGCATATTTTATTCATTCGATATAATATCGATGCCCGCAATACTCCAACTTTCTGTAAGTTAACCTAAAATATATACGAAAAGGCAGATTTTCTTCACTCAATATTATATCGATGCCCCCAATACTTCAACTTGCTGTAATTTAACCTAAAATATATAGGAAAAGGCAGATTTTCTTTATTCAATATTATATCGATACCTGCAATACTTCAACTGGCTGTAATTTAACCTAAAATATATAAGAAAAAGCAGATTTTCTTCATTCGAAATATAGCGATGCCTGCAATACAAAATGTACTTCAACTTTCTGTTATTTAACCTAAAATATATAAGAAAAGGCATATTTTATTCATTCGATATAATATCGATGCCCGCAATACTCCAACTCTCTGTAATTTAACCTAAAATATATAAGAAAAGGCAGATTTTCTTCACTCAATATTATATCGATGCCCGCAATACTTCAACTTGCTGTAATTTAACCTAAATATATAGCAAAAGGCAGATTTTCTTTATTCAATATTATATCGATACCTTCAATACTTCAACTGGCTGTAATTTAACCTAAAATATATAAGAAAAAGCAGATTTTCTTCATTCGATAATATAGCCATGCCTGCAATACTTCTACTTTCTGTTATTTAACCTAAAATATATAAGAAAAGGCAGATTTTCTTCATTCGATATTATATCGATGCCCACAATACTCCAACTTTTTGGAATTTAACCTAAAATATATGAGAAAAAAACAGATTTTCTTCATTCGATATTATATCGATGGCTGCAATACTCCAACTTTCTGTAATTTAACCTAAAATATATAAGAAAAGGCAGATTTTCTTCATTCGATATTATATTGATGCACGCAATACTCCAACTTTTTGCAATTTAACCTAAAATACAATGTATATAAGAAAAAGCAGATTTTCTTCACTCGATATTATATCGATGGCCCTAATACTCCAACTTTTTGCAATTTAACCTAAAATATATAAGAAAAAGCAGATTTTCTTCACTCGATATTATATGGATGGCCGCAATACTCCAACTTTTTACAGTTGAACCGAAAATATATAAGAAAAGGCAGATTTTCTTCATTCGATATTATATCGATGCCCGCAATACTCCAATTTTTTGCAATTTAACCTAAAAAATATAAGAAAAAGCAGATTTTCTTCACTCGATGTTATATCGATGGCCGTGATACTCCAACTCTGTAATTTAACCTAAAATATATAAGAAAAGGCAGATTTTCTTCATTCGATGTTATCTATGCCCTCAAAACTCCCAACTTTTTGCAATTTAACCTAAAATATATAACAAAAAGCAGATTTTCTTCATTTGATAAATATAGCGATGCCTGCAATACTTTAACTTTCTGTAATTTAACCTAAAATATATAAGAAAAGGCAGATTTTCTTCATTCGATATTATATCGATGCCCGCAATACTCCAATTTTTTGCAATTTAACCTTAAAAAATATAAGAAAAAACAGATTTTCTTCACTCGATATTATATCGATGGCCAGGATACTCCAACTTTCTGTAATTTAACCTAAAATATATAAGAAAAGGCAGCTTTTCTTCATTCGATATTATATCGATGCCCGCAATACTCCAACTTTTTGCAATATCACCTAAAATATATAAGAAAAGGTAGATTTTCTTCATTCAATATTATATCGATGCCCGCAATACTTCAACTTGCTGTAATTTAGCCTAAAATAAATAGCAAAAGGCAGATTTTCTTCATTCGATATTATATCGATACCCGCAATACTTCAACTTGCTGCAATTTAACCTTAAATATGTAAGAAAAGGCAGATTTTCTTCATTCGATATTATTTCGATGAACGCAATACTGCAACTTGCTGTGATTTAACCTTAAATATTTAAGAAAAGGCAGATATTCTTCATTCGATATTAAATACTTCAATTTGCTGCAACTTAACCTAAAAGAAAAGGCAGATTTTCTTCATGAATAGTACATAAGCGGAAAACATGTGATACTCTATATGTTAATATGTTAATATTTTTTTAAATTTGTAAAGTTGCAGTTGTAAAAATCTATATTATCTTTCGAAAAATAGAATGAAGGGGACGACCAGTTGATGTTCAGGGGTGGGAATTGGGCGATTTTCTAAAAATAAATAATTTAATTTTGGTCCAAGCTGGGACTTATATTAGTCCCAGGTCCCAGAGAAAAAGAATTAAATATTTTAATCCTACTTGTCGTGGAAATAAATAATTTATTTGTTCGAAATTTTCATGAAAATAAATAATTTTTCTAGGCAAAGAAAACGGGCAAATTATTTAAATGTGGACTTTTGAATGAAAGTAATGAACGCACGTTACACGATACACGCACACGCTTTACACGATGAGAGCTAATTAATTTGGGAATGTTGAACGTTTCCATTGCTGTAAAATTAAAGCAGTCAGGGCTTTATGACAGGTCAGAGCAGTAAGGGCTCTACGACCAGGAACAGGTCAAAGCAGTCAGGATTTTATGACCAGAACAGGTCAGAGCAGTCAGGGCTCAAACCAGTTCTAAAGTTAACTTAGAGTAGCTTTTATGACTGCTCTATGACTGGTCTAAGTTAACTTGAAAACGGTCCTAAGTTAACTTAGAAGAGCTTTTATGACTGGTTCAAGTTAACTTGGCGAGAGGTTATGTCTGCACCCTAATGTAATTATTCAGCTTTGCCAACTACAAATGCTAATTTGCATATGTAAATTAGATTATGTGACATCATTCTTTGAATTCGCGGAAACTCCTATAGTATAGACTTGACCCGAGACTTGACATTACGAAAAACAAAACAAAAAATTGTGTGATCCCTGTGAAAGTTGTTTAACTCTACATTAAGAGAAAGTTCCCAAGATTATATATGACAATAACATTTATCAAGATAGCAAGTGCTGCGGTTGATTCCCATCAAATGTTTACGCTGACCCAAGTTAACAAAATAAAAACAAGAACATAAATTTATATGTCTGAAAAGATATTAAAGAATTTAAAAAAAAAAAAAGACATATGCGAAATGCGCATATGCAGACACTAAATCCATAGCAACTTCGGTATTTTTTATGTTCCAAATGTTAATTGGACTATTTTATCAAACCATAAATAATATGTCCAAATCCGAGGCCGGGTAAATCAGTTACATTTTTATATATGATTGTCTGATGGTTTTTTTATATGATGTATTGTCTTTTGGTTCCTCTGGCGGGTAACTGATGACCGTGCTTTTGACATTTTTACGTTTGTTGACGATCCAGAATCCACCACAAAAACTATACATTTATGTAGCGTTGTTCGACATGTAGCTAGTGAATTTTACTGAAGCCGGTGTTATGTTTGAGATTGACTTCGAATCATTGTGCAAATTTTTGACACTGTAAATGTTATTACTCGGTATTTTCGCACATGGTTATTGAGTATGGAAGGGGATTTCCGCCAAAATTCAAAGCTTGTTAAATGTACTTTCTTGATTTGTGAACCGTGTTTTCCTCGTTTGTAAATTGTTAAATCTGTAATATTTTAATATTGTACAAATGTATTTTTGAAATTTGTATCTCGTATTTTTTTGTTTCCGTGAAATCGTCAATCTCGTCTTTTTTTACTTCCAGAAATGTTATCCTTTTTGTTCTGCTAATGTCGTAATTTTTTATTCTTTAAATGTTTACTTTGCACTTTGTAAAATGTGTCTGTTTGTGTTGAAAATTCATTAAATGTATAGATTGTATATTTCTTCTTAAACTATTGTTTCCTTTGAAAAGTGTATTCGTACGCACAAACGCGTCGGTAAACTTAACAGTTTAGAAATCAACAAGTTTACAAATGTACAAACTATAAACTTCAAATCAACATTTCTAGATTTAAATAGTTCCACATGAATGAATGCACAAGAGGGCGCTGCAGTTTGTAACCTTGATACTACAGTAGAATCAATCACGCCCGAATAAAAGAAGAAACGTGAATTTAGAATTTAGGCAGACACGTCACGTCGTCTTATTTCGACAGTATAAATAGGAGAGGAATAGATGAAATAGAATATGACACAGGTAAAAAAGGGGGTGTTAAACTAAAAATAATCACTACTCTGACTGGCGAATCCTAAAAGCATAAAGACTTTAATACGACTAAAAGTGATTACAACGTATTATAAATGACAAAAAGGGAAAGGCTGAGGCTTCCTCTTATTAACTTGAAATGATGAGTTCATCGGGAACTAAAAATGGAAAAAAATACAGCTCTTATTGCTTTAAACTTAATATTAGAGGGACATACGGGTGGGCGTATTTCTCCTATCTCTCGCGTCCTCTCTCCTTTCTCCCTTCCTTATCTCTCTCTCTCATTTCCTTTTCTCTATTTGTTGGCCATTTTTCCTCTCTCTTGCCCCTCTCCTCTTACTACTGTTCCCTCTCTTCTTTCTCCCACCCTTTCTCTCGATCTCTATTTACCTCGTTCGCCACTTCCAAACCGACAACTTTCAAAATGTCTGTTTTTTTTTCTAAATGAATACTTTTAAATTGATTACCCTCCCCCTTTTCCCAAATGGTAATGTTATATTTCATTTATTTCTTCTTCTAAATAACAAAATTCAGTTTTTCATCTTTATGTTCACTGAGGTGATATTGATTGTACTGTACTACCGTACTATCAAGGTTACAAACCACAGCGCCCCTTGTGTATTCAATCATGTGGAACTATTTAAATCTAGAAATGTTCATTTGTAGTTTGTAGTTTGTTCTTTTGTAAACTTGTTGATTTCTAAACTGTTGAGTTAACCGACGCGTGTGTGTGCGTACGTATACACTTTTCAACGTAAACAATAGTTTATTAAGGAAAGTATTTTACGTTTAATACAATCTACACATTAAATGGGTTTTCAGCCTTGTGCAATCGGACACATTTTAAAAACTGCAAAGTAAGAATTCAACGAATCAATAATTACGGCATAAGCAGAATAAAGAAGAACTTTGTAACTAGGTAGCACTATGAATTTCTTCGGCAATAGATTGCCCGTTGCTATGGCAATATAACAACAGTTTTCGAGATATTTGCTTCTGAACTTGATATTTAAAAGTTCATCACTGGTAAATATTTGACATATTTTAGCAAATCGACATGTATTCTGGGGAAATGATAGTTAACGAAATTTCATTAATAGTAACATTTCTATACCGTTTGTATAATAAAACAGCAGTTACCATGGCAACGCGAAAACCAATGACAAAGATTTGTCATTTATGTTGCAAGTAGTTGTAACAATACACCGTACTTATGTGATGCTTTAGAGTGGGTAAATATGAAAGAAAGATGGAATTCAAGCCAAAGATGAAAATAATGAAATAGCCGTTGCCATGGTAACAGCATGTGTGCTGTTGTGGAATTAGAGTTATTTTTATGCAAATTATAATGTCTTCTTTAAACATCACAAATATTATCAAGATCTGAAATTTGGCCGATTTTGGCCCTTCGTTTCTCTTCTCCCATACAGCAGAAGAACATTCATACATGTATAATGAGCGATCAAAAACATAATTACAAAGGAACAACATACATACCTGTATAATGAGGGATCGACAACTGTACTATAACAGGAAAATATATATACCCGTTTATGAGCAATCGACAACAGTATTACAATAGAACATGCATACCTATATAATGACGGGCCGACAACTGTATTACAACAGAACATGCATACCTATATAATGACGGGCCGACAACTGTATTACAACAAAACATGCATACCTATATAATGACGGGCCGACAACTGTATTACAACAGAACATGCATACCTAAATAATGACGGGCCGGCAACATGCATTCCTATATAATGACGGGCCGACAACTGTAATACAACAGAACATGCATACCTATATAATGACGGGCCGACAACTGTATTACAACAGAACATGCATACCTATATAATGACGGGCCGACAACTGTATTACAACAGAAAATGCATACCCATATAATGACGGGCCGACAACTGTATTACAACAGAACATGCATACCCATATAATGACGGGCCGACAACTGTATTACAACAGAACATGCATACCTATATAACATGTATAATGACGGGCTGACAACTGTATTACAACAGGAGAATAAACAGGAATGTATAATGAGAGACCAACAACAGTAAACAGGACAATGTTCATACATATACCTGTATATTGAGCGACCGACAAGAGTATTACAACAGGAGAACATATTTGCCTATGTATAATGAGAGACCGACAACTGTTTTAAAACAGGAGAATATACATACCTGAATAAGGAGAGAACGAAACAGTTTTTACATTTGGAGAACATACAGACTTGTATAATGAGAGACCGACAACTGTATTAAAAAAGGACAAATGGGATACCTGTATGAGGAGAGACCGAAACAGATTTTTACAACTGGAGAACATACATACCTGTATAATGAGGGACCGACAATTGTATTACAACAGCAGTACATACATGTACATACCTGTATAATGAGCGACCGACACCAGTTTTTCAACAGGAGAATATACAAACCTATTTAATGAGTAATATAACATTACATTCACTTACCTTTAGAACTGCAAATTAACAACAGCAATACAAAAGTGAAACAAACAATGTTGAATGTTTCGTATTTGAGCATAATTTATGAAACACACTGTTCTGCAGAAAAAAAATTAAAAATTAAATTTCATTTTTATATGCATTAAAATGATTATGTATTTCCGCTTATTAGTCTAATACAATTTTGTCAATGAAAATGTCAGCTGTAAATTGCTGTTTTTTATCAATTTAAATTTTAATGTACAAAGACAAGTTTTTTTCTCACAATTTTATGTTCTATTTTGTCAATTCGATAATTATCGTCTCACCAGTTATTACGAACTGAAAATCGTGATTAAAATATTTTTCACACGTTCGAACAGAAGCTGTAAGTTTCGCACGGTCTTGGTACATAAATTAAACCCAAAGGAGAATTTTCAACGAAAATACATTATTTTTCAAACAGACATTTAAACCGCGTAATCCTTAATACATATGTATTTACTAGTTTACCAGTATTTGCATTACATTTGTTAAGAGAGATTTATGCTTAGAGATTATGGAACTGTCTGAGATAAGATCGAGTCAACCGAAGATATTGTCTATATTTTATGTCTCAAACTTACGTAAGATCGTCTCTTATAATAATAAAACTGTGTAAGTCAAAACTTAGTCAAATACAAAAGCTAATCGGAACCATAGCGACGCATGAGCGTTTTGTAGAGTGGAAATGGTAATTGTTTAGTCTCTTAAATTGAGATAACATAATTCACCAATTGTAATGATCGATTCTGTCGTCTGCTTGAAATTGTCTGAAGACTCTTAAAGTCATTACCACAGGAACTTGCATAGAAAAGAGGGCAAAAGTTTTTACTTTAAAGGCGGCAAAGTTGATTACTTTCTCCTTTTTTCTTTTGATTCCATTTATAAATGCAACAAAATGTAAGCCTTTGTGAAAATGAGGAGTTATTTCTTTTCAATAATATACATTTTTTGCATCAATTTTCTTTGGCTTTTAAACATGTCACAGTATTCAAAGTATGTAATGTTATTAACTTATAATTACATTTTTTCATATATAATTAGGACTCCGCATCGAGATGCGGGTGCCCTAAAGTTTGAATTTTTTCCGTCTGTCAATATTTTTTTTTCGTCAAAGATTTCTTGGCTTGTGTTAGTGGGAATGATTTGAAATTTGGTCGGAAGCTTGGAAATGACGAGTCGTATCGTGTAAGCGATTTCAAGTTTGTCGAACTTCCGCTTCCCGTTTGCCGATACTTTGATTTTTTTACTATTAACATATTTTTCATCTTAGATTTCTTGGCTTCTCCAATACGGAGTGATTTGAAATATGGTCTGGAGCTTGAAAATGATGAGTTGTATTGTGTGATCGATTCTCAAGTTTGTCGGGTATCCACTGCCTGTTTGTCGATACTTTGATTGTTTTTCTATTAACGAAATTTTCGTCATAGATTTCTTGGTTTATACAAAAGGAAATAATATGAAATTTGGTCTGAAGTTTGATTATAACGAGTTGTATTGTTAAGCGATTTGCAACATTGTCGGGCGTCCATTTCCTATTTGGTGATACTATGAATTTTTACTATCAACGAAATTTTCGTCACAGATTTCTTGGCTTCTACAATAAGGAATAATTTGAAATTTGGTATGAAGTTTGGAAATGATCAGTTGTATTGTGTGAGCGTTTTTCAAGTTTGTCAGGCGTCCACTTACTGTTTGTTGATACTTTGATTGTTATGATGAAAAAAAATTGTTCAGTTCTACGAAAGGGATTTTTTTTTCAAATTTGGTCTGAAGCTTGGAAATGTCACTGAAGACAAAAGCTTCTAACAACATCCTGTTTGTATGTAAGAAACACTATCTCGACTGCCTTGTGAAGGAGATGGGCATCGACATTTCATCTGGAAACCCTACTTATACCCCTACTACAATATCTAGGGATGAAATTGTAAAAAAAAAAATCACACTTCAGTTTTAGCATCATTTGGCATAGAAGCCAATGATGAAAACAATCAACTCCCTTACATCTACTGGGTACCTAAACTTCAAAAGAATCCATACAGAGATTCATTGCCGGGTCTTCCTGATGCACCTCAAAACCTCTTTCACAGCTCCTCACTACTTTGTTGACGGCAATCAGAGACGGTCTGAAAAATTACTGTAATAAAGCTTACTCCACAAGCGGCGGGAATCAAATGTGGATTCTTAAAAATTCTAAACATCTCCTTGATCAGCTATCCTCAACCAGTCTTACCAATTGCCATAGCATTCAAACTTTTGACTTTTCTACTCTTTATCCCTGCTACACAATGAACTGAAAACAGTAATTGCAGATTTAATACATCAATGTTTCTGAACTAAAAATGAAGACCGCAGATACACCTACTTAGTTATAGGGAAAGACAAGACATATTTTGTTAAGAACCACACTGAATCAAACAAGAAGTACATTGAGACTGACGTAATCAAAATGTTAGAATTTTCGATCGATAATATTTTTGTCGAATTCGAAGGTCGTGTTTTCCAACAGACAAAAGGATTCCTGTGGGAACTAATAGTGCGCCAGTTTTAGCTGACATTTTCCTTTACTCGTACGAGGCAAAGTTTTTACAAGGGCTTATTCAAATAAAACAAAAACATTCAGCCCAGTCCTTTAATTTCAGCTTCCGCTACATAGACGATGCACTTTCTCTTAATAATCCTAAATTTAAGGAGTATTTACATCAGATCTATCCCAATGAGCTTGAAATGAAAGAAACAACTGAAACACCTACTTCAGCTTTGTACCTAAATCTTTTATTTTATATTGACGAAGATGGGCGTTTGAAATCTAAGCTATATGAAAAGCGTGATGATTTCCCAATTGTGAACTTTCCCTTTCTTAGCAGCAATATACCTACCTCTCTAGCCTATGGAGTGTGCATTTCACAGTTGATTAGTTGTTGTCGAGCGTGTAGCTTGAACAGTGATTATTTGAACAGATCAAAACACTGTCAGGAATTTGTTCAACCTATGTTAATTTCATCCCTCAAGAAATTCTATGGCCGTTACCATAACATCATTGAAAGATATGACGTGTCAGTATCCCAAATGATAGTGGACATTTTCAGCTAGATTCACGTCTTCCCGGATTTGACTTCCCACTTTGACATTTTCTAGGATCGACTCACTCACAGTGTGACAAATGCTGTTAACTGAGCAGGACATGCTAACCCTCCCGGAGCACCTGATGTCACTCTCAGTTTCACTGGAGTTCACACTGTGAGTGCGTTTGTTTTGAATGTTGTGATTTATATTTCTGTGCTTTGTATCTATCTAAAGTCATTTTTTGTGTCTAAAGTCATTGATTTCCGTGTCCTCGTTTTGGTCATGCCTTTGGATTTCATTTTTTGTAAATTTCACTCCTTTGTTCCTTCGGTATTCTACTGCTGTTGTTTGCAACAACAAGATAAAATGATATCCCAGTGAACTATTTCTAATATAACGGTCACTACTTTGATAGTTGTATTAGTTTGCATAGATTTCTAGTTATGCTAGATAACAATACCAGGATTGATTTTCAAATTGGCCAATATCCTCGCTTTTTTAATTATTGCTTCGTATGTATTTCAAAAAATTATTATCCTACGTTTTCTGTTGCTGAAGGGACCAAAAATATACGTAACTTAAAAACAGAGAACACAAAAATATGGGGTACAAACGCCGTTTTTCGTGCAATGAAAACACAGTCAAGACTGGGTATTATGTTAAAAACTTAAAAATTTACTGTGATAATTATCAATATGAACAATATTTTGGAAATGTGGAAGGTCCAAATATAACTCGGCCAGATCATATAAAGGTCTTCAAAGATGAAGTTTTTAAAAAGTTACAGTGTAACGCATTGAGGAGCTAATAACTATTTTTGCTAATAAAAACCAGCAAATTTTACACAAAATACTGTATTTATATCCTTTACGAATAAGTTTGTTCAACGGATCAATAAGTACATTGAATATAACCCTTTTTGTATGCAAGAAATATATCGAATGTTTGTTCTTTTGTCAACAAGACGATGGGGTTACGATATTGTTTTACTTTGAAAAATTTTACAGGCAGGATGTTCCATTTCTAAATAGGTTTAAATCTATTTTATTACAGACAATAATTCCGGTACTATACTAGTTGTGTGCAAGTATCAAGAACGATTCTAGTTAAATAGTTGAGGGTCTCAAGGGTTCGTATCGCTAGCCTGGTCTTTTGATGAGGTGGACAGTAGTTTCAGAGGCTTAAATGGTCTTTCCAACGAAGTCCCATGTTTAAATGATGCTCCCTGCTGGTGGTCATATACGATTAAGTGAAAGCTGAGAGACAAACATTATTTTAAGGGGGACCATGTTTGTTTGATTGATTGATTGAATATTGTTTAACGTCTACTGAGCAATATTTCAGCTATATCAAGACGAGAACAAGTTTGTTAATAAATAATCACTTTGGGTAATGGAAAGGGTCATGGGACGGGAGATTCTGACTGCCACTTGAAAAGTAGGATGAAATCGAAAGGGGCGGGAAATTTAGCCTTGTAGCCGATCACCTACGGACCACTCAAAAAGAGCTTGCTACAAGGGTTCATTAACGTGCAGGAAGCGTGGCATTTCTTCCAACACGTGGACCTGAGTTTACATCCCATCCGAAAGATGGGTTGTGTATTTATTAATCCCGAACAACCACGGAATGGGTCCTATTTCTATATCCCGGGGTTCAGCTCCGTTTAGAAGGGGTCATACACCGCAAACCGGAGATACTAGGTCCTATTTCTATACCCCGGGGTTCCCTCAGGGGTATGTTTGTTTGAATAAGGTAATAACAAAATTATCGAACAGAGTTATTAAGAGCCGAAGTCCATGAGACAAAGAGACAAATCAGATTGAAACCACAAGGAAAATTGTCGACCGCAATTGTCCTCACTTGGTACAGGCTTTTCAAAGAAATCGTGTGTTAAACTGGTTTTATGGCATACCTCCCCTTCCATTGCTTGAATTAAAAAAGGAAATTCTTTGAATTTTTTTCCATAAGGTCCTTATGTAAAATATGTTCCTGTCCTAGATGCGGCAATCACCTCGTTGGGAAACTAAAAGCATGACGTTCAAATATAGTTCCTGTTTTAATTTAACTTTACCTATATCTCAAATAATTTTGAAAGTGAGACAAATTGTATAAAAATCAAAAGAAAAGTAATAATAAAAAGGCAATAATTCCTAATAAAGATTATTTGGACAACTTTGATAACATTCTTGATAAACATTTTCATGGACATGTTAAACAATTTTGACATTTAAACTTTACCTGTATCTCAAATCGATTTCGAAATATAAAACAAAAATATCTACAAACCAGCAAGAACACCCATAATGATTCGTCAACAAACTTCGAATTTGCAATATGAAATGATGGTAATAACAAATTACCGAAAAGAATGTCAAGAGCTGAAAGCCAAAGGGGAAAAAAGACAAAATAGACAAATTAAAGATGAATTACAACAATTAAAGCGTTGGTTTTTTTTCCGCGTGGTTTCAGCAAGATTTTGTAGACATATTATCCCGTGTGCATGTACCGCATTGGTTCCGACTTGGTACGGATTGATCCAGTTGTATTGGGATCCAAATCTCCCTTTTAGTTGGGTACTGTCCGTTAGTTACTAAACATCCATTGCTTTAGTAAGGCCGTAGATATTGCAAAGTAAAGCTCATCCCGGTAGTTCTTGACTTGCAGAACATTTGTGTCAAGTTATCATAATCTTCCTTCTATATCATTTATCAAATTAATGGAAAAATGAATGAAAACTGCAATAATTTGACAATAAAAGGAAGATTTTTCACATTAGGATTGTCAACAAATTTACACTATACAGTATAGAATATAGTCCTTGACATGTTAAACATTTTGAAAAAAAATAACATCCATCTTAAATATTTTTTTTAATTTTAAGACAAAACGTATCAAAAATCACTAAAATCACAAATAAAGGGCAATGATTTGTTTATAGGTATTAAGGTTTTCTTCAAAATTGCTGTGTAATGCTACTGAACATTGTTTAAGTCTTTAATCGAAAAACGATAAAATTTGTAAACTTTTACTGGAAAAACGTAATTACTCCAAAATGTGCCATGAAAGTTACTTGATTGCAGGTTGGGCTTATATTTATCTCTATAGATGGTGAATAAAAGGATATGGAGTAAATGCACATGAGACAAAGTCTCTACAAATACATGGTAAAAAAACAAGCAAAGGAACAACGGTTTTATTGTTCTTCATCTTGAGGTCACCATGAGGCCTTCAACAATGAGCTTTGCTCATACCTCATAGTAAGTTCAAGACGGCCCCTAGCACCGGTTTAAGCAGAATTCTTTGCTAATTGTCGAGCAACGCTACATCCATGTCTTTCTT
The DNA here is from genome assembly GCA_002080025.1 of Modiolus philippinarum. NCBI lineage: Eukaryota > Metazoa > Mollusca > Bivalvia > Mytilida > Modiolidae > Modiolus > Modiolus philippinarum. The sequence continues at coordinate 90,542 of MJUU01032398.1, forward strand.
GGTCATGGGTGCGGGATTGTCAACAAACATCAATTAAACTGGCAAAGTGCTCTTACAATCACTGTCATCCTTTGCCCGACAAAAGCACTAGTGTCTTAAGCTAGTGGACAACTACAACATATAGACAAACACAGGGCACTCATCAAGTCGAATGTAAGAAAACTTGGCGTTATAAAATAGTGAGATGTGGGCACTTAAAACAGGTGGTCTGGATTACATTTCGAAAATTACAAAAATAATTGCCAAAATTTTAAAGTATCAATAGTATATCCATATGAGAAATTCTCTCACGCACAAGTACACCTTAACTGAAAAATATAAAGAGCATACATCTCTCGCACGGGGAATCGTTTTACGGACTCCACACTGCAGGAGAGACAAACTCCAGTCGTAAATGGTGAATAAAAGGATATGGAGTAAATGCACATTAGACAAAGTCTCTACAATACATGGTAAAAACAAGCAAAGGAACAACGCTTTTATTGTTGTTCTTCATCTTGAAGTCACCATGAGGCCTTCAACAATGAGCTTTGCTCATACCTCATAGTAAGTTCATGACGGCCCCTAGCACCGGTTTAAGCGGAATTCTTTGCTAATTGTCGAGCAACGCTACATCCATGTCTTTCTTGGTCATGGGTGCGGGATTGTCAACAAACATCAATTAAACTGGCAAAGTGCTCTTACAATCACTATGTCTGAAATCACTATGTCTAAAGATGTCTGAAATTTGCAACGGTTGTTGAGTAATATGGAATTCAAAATGGCTTTTTACTTCTATGTTCTATTTTTAGCTACAGTGGTCATGTTGTTTATTTTTTGTCTTACGGATCACAAATTCGAAACTTCATTCCCTGGTGATTGATCTAGGCAAAGTTTGGTTTAATAATTCAGAGGTGAACATTTTTAAACACAATTTCGATAAACAGCCATTAGGCAAAAGGCGATGGATGACGAATGATGGCAAAAGCACACCCTGGCTATAGAAAGGTGAGCTACCAAAGCATAACAATAAAATTATAAAAATCAAGTACAATAATCAAATTAAATAAATATTCTGATAAAATATATTAAATAATGACAGCAGAAACAAACTGTAGTAAGTTCATTTGAATGTCAAAAAGTTTCCATTTTTCTTTGCGGCAACCATACATGCACACATGATTAGTGAATAAAACAAGCATATATCTGAAACAGTTAAAAATTTAAACACAGAATGAAATATTATCTTATCAAAGTTTTTGTTCTGTTCTGAGGTACAACAACCTTTGCTTAAGAAGGGAACATAGTAACGGCACAGAAAAATATGTGAACGATTTAAATTCTTATATACATTTTACAACAGTGAAATTCAAATGTAGTGTTGCGTGTCACTCAAATTGTAGTGGTCAAATTCCTCAGTGGAAAGATGTTCTCGATAATATCACATCCTAAGGGTCTTTGACTATATATATATATATATGTTACAGTACAAATTGGAATCGATTGGGATAAGAACTCCTCCTCGTACAAATTGGAATTCTAATTTCTTCTTGGGCAAATAAGAATACTAATTAGTGACAGATCTAACCCAGTACAAATTGGAATTCTGATTTCTACTGGGAGAAATTTAGATATCCTGATTTGTATTTACAGTAAGAATTGGTATTAATTTGTCACAACAAAATCAATTTATGTAGGCTGTAAAATAACTAAATACCGAAGTTACTGTGAATTTATTTTCTGCATATGCGCATTTCGACAACTTATGTCTCTTCAGTGCAGATAAAATCTAAACGTTATGAAGACCATAAACTCAAAAGATGTTTAAAACTGATAGAGGAAAAATAACCAATATGATCTAAATGTAAAGCCAAAAACAATATTACAACATGTCCTCTTTTTGTGATCTTTTAATAAAACTTTTGCATTCAAAACGTTAAAAACACCCTCTACTTCAAAGCAAATGTTTATCCTTTCGATTCTTCGATACTGCTGATATAAGTTGATTACCAAAGTTGCTACCCAGATTACAAAACTGTGGTGGCCAGATGTGGCCATTTCCCGTTTTTTACTTTCACTTTCCAAAGAGCAAAAACGCAAAATCGAAATCACGAAATTTCGAAATGAATTTCATTTTTAATGTTTTCGCGTTTTCGCTCTCTCGATTTTGCATTTTTGCGTTTTTGCATTTTCATGTTTTCGCATTTGCGTCTCTCAGACCAATTTTTGTGTTTTGTATACGTTTAAAGACTTTCATATGTTGATTACCAAGGATGCTAGGAAAAATGCAGACTATGATAACACAGATTACAAAACTGTGGTGGCCAAATGCGGACATTTCGCGTTTTCGCCTTTTTCTACTTTCACTTTCCGCAGAGCAAAAACGCGAAATCGAGAAGGCGGAAACGCAAAAGCGAAATCACGAAATTTCGGAATGAATTTCTCTTCATGTTTTCGCGGTTTCGCCTTCTCAATTTCGCTTTCTCGAATTTGCGTTTTTGCATTTTCGCGTTTTCATGTTTACACATTATCGCGTTTTCGCATTTTCGCATTTGCGTCTCTCAGACCAACTTTTGTATTTTGTATACGTTTTAAGACTTTCATATGTTAGATTCTCTCCATACCGTATTTGTAATATAATAAGAAGATGAAATGATATTTTATAGTAAGCAAGTTTGGCATTTCACTACGCTCTGAGTTCTTTGCTATTACGTCTATCCCACCAAGTATTTTAGTAATCTTGTTTATGATTTTAATTCCACCTATCGTTTCATTAAATTCCGGGTTATTGTAATGACTTCAATCATTACCAGAAATTTACTAATCTAGTCTATGATTATTATCCTAGAGTTTTACTACATCCCGAGCTCTCTGTTATGCCTTCTATCCCTTTCAGTATTTAACTATGCTAGTCTTATGATTATGATGCCGCCTAGATTTCCACGTCACCCCTAGTTCTTTGTAATGAATTCAACCCCATCCAGTATACCACCATCCAAAGTTTATAATTTGTATCTCGCCTATCATACACCCTGATTTCTCTGTAATTACTTCAATCTTAAGCAGTACTTGACTACATTAGCTTAAAATTATCTCGCCAAGCGTTCCACAACACCCTGATTTCTCTGTAATGACTTCAATCACACCGTCTACTTTACCACACTTGTATATGATAGTGACAACTCCCCCTCCATTAGCGTTTCTTTTCACTATGATTTCTCTGTAATGACTTAATTCCCACCCAGATCTTTATTATGTGTAATAATTTTGATGTTTTCTTAGATTTGCAACATTTTAGGTGTAATTAGTGTCACTTTTCTTTCCGTCCGACAATCAACTCTACCTTGACTATTTCATTATGGTTGGCTATCCCGATCAATTCTGAAACTATTCTTATTTTGAATGTTTGATTGTGTGCATTCATGTTTGGGTCTATCAAATGCTTTTTTCGACTACTTACCCATTGATGATAAATTTAATATTGATTAACTCGCATTCTTACCATAACACGTCTAAAATATCACACCGATGTGAGACACTGGTGGTATGTATATGCATTTCGACCTTTCTGTAGACTCCTCGCCATGTCCAGATAACAATTCTTGTACAAGACTTTCAATGTGGCTTTCAGTAATCTTTTGCTTCAGCAGAAATTAAATACAAATCAAATTTTTAACACTTAGAGGGATTTTATTTTATATTTGCTTTGTGTGTTATTTTCGCCTTGTATGATAAGATGGGTCAAATGTCAAAATATTTTTTTTGTTCATACGAGACGAAACTGAGATCAGCCCGGCTAGGCGAACAATTTTGTTAGGTGTGATATCTGTTCTAGTAATAATTTGATCTGTAAGAAAATTGTTAAAACTACAAATTTATATAATAGAAGATTATCTATATCATTTAAAACTATTGAAAACCTACCTGTATCGTTCTAGCGAATTAATTTCATTTTTGAGTAATTAACGCGAAATGGAAGTTTTTGAGTTGGCCAATTCTTTTTTATTGACAATAAATAAAAATTGGATTTAATGTGATAGGATTATATTGAAACGAATATTATAAAAAATATTTGTGAAACAATGCACTTCGTTTTGAGTTTTTAAAACTGCAATTATAAATGTAATGTTTACCTTGTGTTTATTAAGATAGTGCAGTTGCTTAAAATCAGATGAGTTCAATAAACAATGACAGGATTGGGAGTAAACGCATATAAGACACAATCTCAACAAATACATGATAGAATTATGCAATGGAACAACGCTTTAATTGATGTTCCTCATCTGGAAGTCAACATGAGGCATTCAACAACGAATTATGTTCATACATCATAGTAACTTTTAAATGGCTTCTATCACCGGTTTGAGCTAAATTCATTGCTTATTGTCGAACAAAGCCACATGAAAGTTTTTTATTCAATGGCTGCGTACCGTCAACAAACAATACACGAGCAAAGTGTTTTATTCTCCTTGTCAATGTTATATTATTCGCGCAAATCCTTAATTACTTATACAGTTGTACTGGATAATTAATTAAATTAGACAAGCATTCTGACTAAAGAATAACATGAATTAGGATGCAATATATCATTATCATTATACCTTATATACATGTACAGACAAACTCAAAATTACTTGTTACATATTTTAAGTCCATTTTAGATTGTTGCAAACATGTTTTATATGCATGTCATCTAAAGTAGGTAGTTAAAAAACGTATTTAAAACATGGAACCTTTCACTATGGAAAAGGATAAAAAAATCTTCAATTATTCAAATATTTACAACACTTATTTTACAAGCATCAATTTTGACCCGACAAGAGGGATTTTACTTTAAGAAAGATGAATGAAATAACGTAGAATACAATATTCCGCAAAGCCTCAAAATATTTTTTTCAAGTGTTCTTTACAAGAGGGTTCTGTAGGAATTTCTGGGATTTGTCTTTATCATAATAATTTTTCTCTCGATTCGTTGGAATTATTTCGTACACCTCCGATTATCAGAATGTGTACAATTTTGATTTCAGACACCTAATTCTTTAGTCATTTTATATGTCCCGGTGAAAAAAGTCCGGACATACTGTTTTAACTCATTCCGTTAGTCCGTCTGAGGGGGTTCATGGTCTGTCCGCGCAACTTCTCCTACAGTGTCAATGCTAGAAAGTTTTATCTTGCAGATAATTTGTTCTTATATTGAAGTTGTGTATGTCGTAAGACTTTTGGTGCAAAAATGTGAAAGTTATAAAAAGCTTACTTTGGTAATTTTTGGTGATTTTGAAATATATATATATATATATATATTATTTATGGCATCCAATATGACAAATTGAATTCAAAAAAGAATTAACTAAAGGGAAATGAGCCCTCAAAAGTAAAGAAACAATGCAAATCATAGGAATTAGGAAAATTTAACAATCAATGCAACCCTATTTAAAGTTTTATTTCACCATATATATTTTAAATATCAAATAGAGCATTCATTTTGATTGGATGCTGTAAAGTTTAACTGCAACCTATCGAAAACATAAAGTTTAGGCATCAGAAATCAAACTTGATCTGCAAAGGGATAGGAGAAGGCGGATCGTTACCATTGGCTAGCGAAAATAAAGAATAGCAAATCATCGCATGATTTAAGAAACAAGTAACTTTTTTAACCAATAAAATAAAAAAAAAAAAACTTTTCCGTCATAAACGCAATTACAGTCCGATGAAGTCAAGTTGAACATTTGGCATCATTGGAAAAAACTATTTTACTGAAAACAAAATTCTAAACATTACCATCAGTCAAGTATAAGAGCAGGTCCATTCGCTCGATCTGAGCTTTAATTCTGGCAAGAAAGAAAGATAATACTTAAACCGTCCTTTCGAGTGCCAAAACTAGCTATGTACAGATAAAATTATGGAGATTGGTTCTAGATAGTCAGATTTTTATGCACTTTATACATTTATACATGTAATGTGGCAGATATTCGATCAAGAAAAAGCGAGAATTTTCTATTAATGTGCAAAAAAAGTATTCCTGTTTCTATTCATATCTATATCAGGCACAAAATACCTGAAGTTCTGCAGTTGTAATAAAGTGGTTGTTATAACAACTTGTTTCTATTATAAAAATTGTTCAAATAGTCAAACTTCTTAACGTCTTGCCTTAAAAAACAGTTTTGGTTTTAATGCTGCATCGTTTCAGAAAGTAAATTCACAGTAACCTCGGTATTTAACTATTCACACTACTCTGTTGACTGGTTTCAGAGGTATTGCCTTGACAAATTCATTAAGTAGTTATCTTGTCAAATATCCGAGTTCAAAAAGAATTATTCTCATTAGAAAACCTACAGAATCGCAAATCCCTTGAAATTCTCATATACACTACTAGTATATGTTCTCAATAACTATTGAACAGTTAAACAGACAATTGACCGCTTTGAAAATTTTATTCACCAGTGTGTCACTTTATACCACTGCACCTAGTTACATGGGATATATATGTTCTCCCATGATCCACTTATTATGCAGTAAAACATTGGGGGAAACAGTTTTACGATAAGAACGGAATAAAAGACCACTATATTCTCATTTTCACAACATTTCCGGCGTCATTAGAGGAGATTTTTTCATTACAAAGGAACATGCCTCCTATGTATACTACTAGATACAGCCTTAGCGAATGATCCCATAAAATTCTATAAAAATAAAAGCTTAAGGTTCTTAAAATTTGTTTATGCCTTTCCATCCCCTTCAATGCAAGCGGAAAATACAATGAACTAACAAGTTAAGAAATAGATTTATAAAATCCACCACCACAACAAATATACAGCTGTATCATTCAATACTAATATTTTAAACAGTAACATTGTTTTAAATGAATTGAGAACCTGTTTTTAAGCATATATATATATATTCATTGAAAATCGTAATCGTTCTATCCAATGACTAAATACCGAAGTTATTTATTCTTTCCGATTTGTTTTTGATGATGTATATTGGTTGTGCTATGCGTGTAGGTAAGTGAACGCGAGTAAAATTGAACGTTGTCTTGTATCATATTGTTTTGTATGTTTATTTTAAGTAGATACTTCGGTCTGTTTGAAATCCTTGTAAAATAAATAAAGCATTAAAGTAACGCTTCTGGTGTAATCATTTGATCGATGCGAATACATATTTCCGAGTATGCTCGCTAAATTAGAAAAATATCTTAACATCCGACTATTTTTACCATAATATTATTTTGATAAGTAAAGGAAAAATGAGCAAAACCAAACTTTGACTCTTCTTAAATGCATACATATAAAGCCCAGTCAGATTGTGAATAAAACCGACTAAACAGTATTCAGTAAACAGGAAGGCTACAAAATGTAATACAGTAGGGTGCAGACATAACCTCTCATCCAAGCAGTCATGAGAACAGTCTTAAGTTTACTTGAAGTTAACTTAGAGCAGTCATAGAATCATGACTTAGGTAAAATTACAGCAAATTTCAGTAGTGCGGGTATTGATATAATATCATATGGAGAAATTGCGTCTTTTCCTATATGTTTTAGGTTAAAATGCACGGAGTTCTAGTATTGTGGGCATCATTATAATATCAAATGGGGAAAATGTGCCTCTTCTTATATATTTTACGTTATATTACAGCTAGTTTCAGTATTGCAGGCAATGATATAACATCAAATGGAAAAATTGTGCGTTTTCTTATTTTTTTAGGTTAAATTGCAGAGAATTTCAGTATTGCGGGTATTGATATCATATCGAATTGAGAAATTTACCCTTTTCTTATATGTCTTAGGTTAAATTGCAGCAAGTGTCAGTATTGCAAGCATCATTATAATATCAAATGGCGAAAAGGTGCCTTTTCTCATATGTTTAACAGTAAGTTTCAGTTCTAGTATTGCGGGCATCAGTATAATATCAAATGGAGAAAATACAACAAGTTTCAATATTGAGGCTTCATTATGATATTAAATGAAGAAAATGTGCATTTCGTATGTTTAAGGTTAAATTACAGCAAGTTTCATGATATAATATCAAATTGAGAAACTGTGCCTTTTGTTACATGTTTTAGGTTACATTGCAGAACGTTTCAGTATTGCGTGCATCATTATAATATCAAATGGCGAAAATGTTCCTTTTCTTATATGTTGAAGTTAAATTACAGCAAGTTTCAGTATAGTAGGCATTAATATAATATCAAATGTAGAAATTGTGCCTTTTCTTTTACGATTAGGTTAAATTACAGTAAGTTTCAGTTTTGTGGGCATCATATTATCAAATGGAGAAAATGTGCCCTTTCTTTTATGATTTAGATTTAATTTCAGTAAGATTCAGTTTTGTTGGCATCATATTATCAAATGGAGAAAATGTGCCTTTTCTTTTATGTTTAAGGCTAAATAAAAGCAAGTTTCAGTATTGCAGGGATCAATATTATATCGAATGGAGAAAATGTCCTTTTCATTTCAACGCGATTTAAGGCGGGAGGAGGGGGAGTTGCTGTTTTACCCTTGTCCGTCCGTTCGTACGAATAAAAACACAACTCTTGATGTTTTTCAGAAAATTTGAAAGTAAATTTCGACACCTCAAACGAATCTAACTTATGATGAGTAGATGTACAAACACATCATTTGGTATTTTCCGAAATGGCTGCCATTGCAATGGAAACCGGAAAAAACGGGAAAATTCAAAGTGTCTCAAATAGCATCAAACTTTACTGGAAGGTTTCTTAGTATCCATAGAAATAATTTTTGAGCTCAGAATTTTCAAAATGGTCGCCGTTGCTATTGAAACTGAAAAAAAAACTGCCTCAAATTGGCTGCAACTTTACAGAAAGGTTGCCTACCACTAATAGAAGTGATTCAAGGGCTCACCCCCATGGAAATATGGTTGCTGATCGAAATTGTGAAAGGGAGATATTTTCAACTGTATATTTTCTGAAAAAAAAAGGTATTTCATCATGTACATACTTGTACTGTGACCACACTTGAACTGTGTCCACACCTTTAATGTGTCCACACACAGTTAAAGTTGCACATACCATACTGATTCATGGTTCAGTAGGCGGGGGCATAATTGGTTGCAATTCGGAGACAGCTTAAGTTCCTATATGTTTTAGGTTAAATTAAAGCAAGTTTCAGTATTGCGGGTATCGATTTAAAATTCTATGGAGGAAATATGCATTTTTTAAATGGTTTAGGTTAAATTACAGTAAGTTTCAGCATTGCAGGCATGGATATAATATTGAATAGAGAAAATATGCCTTTTTCAAGTACACGGTACACGCTATACAATTGAATATACTTTCTGTAACATTCAGCGTGCGTGCTCAAAATGTAAAATCGTGTGCGTTAATCATGATAGGTGTGGTAGGGAATGTTGAACGTTTCCATCGTAGTATAATGCCAATTGCTCTGAATAGTCATACCGTCTCGTATTCGGAGATAGTAACCAAAACAAATCAGAAAGATAAAATTAATTGATCAAGAGGTATTAAATCAAGTAAATTTCATTAAAAGTTCGTAAAAGTAAAACGATACAAGAACTGTAAATACTCTAAATTTAATAACATTAAAACAGTCCGGGCTCTAAGACAGGTCAGAGCATACAGGATTCTGTGACAGGTTAAAGTGGTCAGGGCTCTATGTCCAGAACAGGTCAAAGCAGTCAGGGCTCTGCGACCAGAACAGGTCAGAGTAGTCAGGATCATATGACCAGAACAGGTCAGGGCTCTAGATCAGTTCTAAAGGTAACTTAGAGCATATTTATGACTGTTCTACGGCTGATTGAAGTTAACATGAAAACGGTTCCAAGTTAACTTTGGAACTTTTATGACAGGTTCAAGTTAACTTGGCAAGAGGTCATGTCTGCAACCAACTGTACTTCTTATTAAAATTTTTGACCACATGTAAAAGAAAAAAAATTTAGATAGAATTGTGTTCACATAAAGTCATTTCCAAATCAGTTATGATTGATTGATTGATTGAATATTGTTTAACGTCTACTCAGCAATATTTCAGCTATATCAAGACGAGAACAAGTTTGTTATTAAATAAATCTTTGGGGTATGGAAAGGGCCATGGGACGGGAAATTCTGACTGCCACTGGAAAAGTAGGGTGAAATCGTCAAGGGCGGGGAATTTAGCCTTGTAGCCGATCACCTACGGACCACCCCAAAAAGAGCTTGCTACAAGGGTTCTTTAACGTGCAGGAAGCGTGGCATTTCTTCCAACACGTGGACCTGAGTTTACATCCCGTCCGAAAGATGGGTTGTGTATTTATTAATCCCGCACAACCACGGAATGGGTCCTATTTCTATATCCCGGGACCCTCGGGGTCAGCCTCCGTTTAGGAGGGGTCACACCCCGCAAGCCGGAGATACTAGGTCCTATTTCTATATCCCGGGGTTCCCTCGGGGTCCTCTGTTAGGACGACTCATACTCCAAGCTCAGAGGATGCTGCGGGCCTATTCATAAGCCGGGACCGCGCACGGCGGAAATCAGTTATGATACCGGTTCATATTGATACAAGTCATAAATTTGACTCACCAAAAAGTGAAGGATTGGGGCCAAATACGTCCTATATAGAGGTGTGTGCTCTGTATATTTTAGTTATGCTGTACTTGGTCTTGACAGAATTTCTCATATGGATACCTTATTATATTTCCTGAATTTTGTTTTGTTCTTTTTTGTGGGGAGTGGGGTAGGGTGCATCGACAGGGTAAATGTTTTACTGATATGCGCATGTGAGAAATGTTTTGCTCAAAAATAAATCAGTAAAGATCTAGTCATTTAAACAAATAAATCTAGATCATTGTAGAAATGGATCTTTATAAAAATATATCTCCCGCGAGTATATCCTTAGCAAACTAGGTTTATTAACTTCGTTTATGCTTTTTGTTTTATTTTCCATGCTTCCTTTATAACTTAAGTGTTCCTCTTTTCACTTATAGATTATTTAATTGTGATTTTATGCACTTTTGCACAATTAAAAAATTGGCAATTACGGCATATAAGTTTCGCCACGTTACAGCAATCACATTACAGTTCAAATAATTTACATGTCAACCTGTCACGTCTTGGTATTACGAACATTAAATGTTTGCTTTGAGATATCATTATGTTTCGTTAAAAAGCGCCCGGATTTGACTCTCAGTGTTCTCGACAGACAGGCCACACAAGCAAGAAAGCATTTGATAAACCGTGAAACGACTTGTGTTTTTCTTGATATAAGGGGATAAGCTAATTTTTATATGTTGCTGATTGAAAAGAAAATATATAGTATTTATTGATTGAAATTTCTGTTACAACATTCCTTTGATTATTTAATTCTCATACATAAACTGTAAAGAAGATGTAAGTAACATTTGGTTTACTATTTCCATGCTTTGGCCCGGCACCTGAATCGGTTTTCAGGGGCTTCGGCTACAGAGCTGCCGGGCGCGTCCCCAGGTGGTGGACAGGGGAATGCCCTGTCTATGCGGGGTAGTCAGGTCATAATACGGAAAGCCTGACCGCGAACCATTGTAGCCAAACTGTGTGGAGAAACGCCACGCTCCATGCAATATAAAGACCCCTAAAGAGAGCAGACGCACTGGGTGTCGTATGGAAGGCTAAATTTCCTGCCCCTACCCATTTCTCCAATTTTCCAGTGGCAGTCAAAAGTCGTTGCCTAGGTTGTCCCTTCCACCTTTATTTCTTTCTTCTGATACTTTCAATTTTTTGAATTGATTAACTTGTTTTCGTCCTGATATAGCTGAAATATTGCTCATTGGACGTTAAACTCTAACTAATCAATGAATCAATCCATGCTTTGGCAATTATGTCCGCTGTTAAGGGAAGTATCTAGATTTGTCAGTCATTGTTTTCTGTGTTCTCGTTTTTGCCCTGTCTTTGGACTTCGATTTTTGTGAATGTCACCCCTTTGTTCCTTCGGTATTCTACTGCCGTTGTTCCGAGGAAGGGAGCTTTCGGGAAACAACCTGAATCTGGATATTTCACGTCAACAGAGGACAATAATTGTTATATTTTATTTTAAAGAATTTCATAAATTTAAAATCAACAGGTCGTATCATGACCTGAATCTAGCAAAGGAGCATGATATCTTCTGCTATTTCTTTTTTAGAACAACATGGTTTGTATCCACTTTGACGTCATATCCGGGTTGTTCCCAATGTGATGTCTTATCGAGGGTGTTTGCCAAAACATCTGAATTATTTTTAAGTCACATGATTGCTTTCATCCAATCAAATCTTCTCAAATATAGAAAAATATAATTATACGTGTACTTACATTTTAAGAACAAGAACAAGAAAATTGCTGAGGTTCTTAAAAGACAATGCAAACCTTGTCCTGTTCTATATAGACCAAAACCCGCATTATAGAATAACTACCTGCATCTTTGCTTTCTTCTGTTTCATCTACATCAAGTGTCAAATTAATATTTCAATAGGAAACTGCCATAAGCAATTGATTTTGTCGTACAAGTATAAACATAATTTTCTTTCTATTGTATAAGTTTTACATTTAGACAACTGGAGTTTTTTAGGCTTGGGATTTCTTATTCTCATTATTTTATTAAAATTTCGAAGGGTGGGGTCTGGGCTTAGCTTTCTGTTTATATTTATTGATGATTTTTAAAATTATTTTTTTTACTTGTGGTTTTTTTATAACTAAGCTTATTAATTCCTTTTTTTATTCACTAAATAAAACAACAAAACAAGGAAAAGGTATGATAAGATCCTTTATTGCGCCCCATTATTTCATAAAAAATAAAACACAACAAATAACAGGCGAATTGCAATTATTTACCAGCCTGGAGACTTATTCAGCTGATTTCAACAAACTCTCGGCATTTGGAATCAGGTATATTGCTTCAAAGAACTACTGAAAGTGAGCCGGTGATCGTGAAAACCGCAATTTTGTACAGAAAATGCCACATTCCGAGGCAAAAAATAGATATGAGCAACAGCCTTACCCAAAGCGATTTTTAAACTGAAGCATTCTTACATAAGGAGGAAGCCTCAATTTCAATATCTTTTTGGGTAAGGCTGATGCTTATATTGAAATTTTATTTTATAGCTCACCAGACAGTGTAAGCTATTGCCATCACTTGGCGTCCGTCGTCCGTCCGTTAACTTTTCACATTTTCATCTTCTCTTGTAAAACCACTGAAGCAAATTCAACCAAACTTTACAGGTATGATGTACGGAAGGTTCTTTACAAAAATTGCCCATGTCGTTCCGACCAGATAAAAACATGGCCGCCAAAGCGGAACTGAGGTCTAACAATGGACCCTATGGGGAAATCACATTTTCGTCTTCTCTTCTGAAACCGCTGAAGCAAATTCAACCAAACTTTAAGGAATGGTGTACTAAAGGCCCTTAACAAAGGTTGGTCATTTCGTTTGAATCCGATAAAACATATGGCCGCCATCACGGAACATAGTTTAACATAAAACCCTATGGGAAAATAATATTTTCATCTTCTCCTCTTAAACCGCTGAAGCAAATTCAACCAAACTTTACATGAATGATGTATAGAAGGTCCTTAACAAAGATTGCTCATTTCGTTCTAATCCGAAACGCTGAGCGCAGCATGTAAACCGCTGAAATTTGAACAAGTATAAACTACATTTTGTAAAATGAATGTAGACACAAGAATGTGCTGGACACAATAAGGACATTGACACATTAATTAACTGGACAAAAACTAGTGGAAATAAAAATAAGCCCTTTTAATCCCTTATTTATAGGGTATCGTAAGATCTAAGTAAAATCTGTTGACTATCAACTAAAAGCCTACATCAAGAGAAATCCAAAGAAAAAACTGGGATTGAAATCCAATGAAAAATAAAGATTTCACACATATTTTGAATATTGCAATTTTGCTCCTTTGGCCCCTTATAAATTGGAAACCATAAGAGCAACCCAAAATCTATTGCATACAACTGAAAGCTTACAGTGAGAGGAATCAAAAAAAAATCCCATCAAAATATGATGAAAAATAATGATTTTACATATTACTGATAATTGCAATTTGGATCCCTTAGACCCCATATAGCTCGGAAACTGTAAGAGCTACTTCAAATCTATTTCCATATTAATGAAAGCTTGCAATGAGAGGAATCCAAAGAAAAAAATCCCATCAAAATCTAATGTAAAATAAAGATTTCACATATTAAAAAAATGCAATTTTGGCCCATTTGACCCTTAAAGCTCAGAAACAGTAAGAGCAGTGCCAAATCTGTTGGCATACTACTGAAAGCCTACAATGAGAGGATTCTAAAGAAAAAAGTCAAATTGAAATTAGATGAAAAATAAAAAATTTAGTAATCCGCATGTTTGCAATTTTGGTCCCGTTTGGGCCCATCATAGCTTGGAAAGGATACAAGTCATACAAAATTTGGTGGTGAAAGGCAACGTTAATTTGTCATAAGGTATCAATTGCAAAAACTGCATCAAAATCGGACCAAAAATTATAAAAAAATCTTTTTTTTTTAATTCGCCCCTTTTGGGTCCCATTTATTTCGTGAACGGTATATGCCACATGAAATCCGTTGGCATAATACAGATTGGAAATTTTCTAAGAAGTACAGTACTTGTAGGGTAAAACATAACCATTTTATGGTGTGATGGTGTGATGGTGTATGGTTCAATGGTGCATGGTGTATGGTTCAATGGTTCATGGTGTATGGTGTAATGGTGTATGGTGTTGCAACGTGAACCATACACCATACACCATGAACCATACACCATACACTATGAATCATACACCATGCACCATAACCCATACTCTGTACTCGGCAATTCTGGACCATACACAAGACACATGATCGAGCAACACGATGTGAACGAGAGACAATGAACTGCATGCCGCCTCGGGACTGGCGGAATCGAAGTTAATATAAAATACATTTTCAAAAATATGTTAACCTTATATATAAAGCAATGATAAAGAAAATTAATCGTGCTTTTTATGCGCCAGCAGGTGGCCATTTTCTACAACCATGAAATACGCAAGAAAGAAACGCAAAAAACATGTAGTGATAAAAAGCGCATATCTTTTTATTTTTTAACTCAAACCGAAGATGTGAATATAAAACCGCAAAAACATATCTTTTTAATTTGTATTTTAACGTATTTTTTAATTTTCTGCCGAACGCCGATGGACAATCAAATTATGTTCGCGAAGATCGCGCTTGTTCGTGACACATATTTTTCAATAAATTTTGCCATAAACTTGACAAAAGTAATATTTTTTCAACAATTTTACAATCCTGAAAACTTGCGAGAAAATATTATGATATGACGTAGTGATGTCTGCAAATCACAGTGGTCCAAATACTCAGTGCGCAAAATGATATTTTCCCATTGGCATAATGTTCCCTAAAACATGCAAGAAATTTACAAACACTCATATTAAGTATGATTTGCTGTAAATGTCAACTAAAACTCAAATTTGGCACACATTTGTCAAAACCATGCAACATATATGGTGTATGCATAGTATATGTCATTTTATCAGAATACTATCTAGCTGTTGTGACCCTAATGTGGTACAAATTTCCTGAACAGATGCAACAATAAGGCTATCAAAAGTATGCAGCATGGTGTAAATACCATCTAATACTAAAATTAAGTACAAATTTACTGAAAATATGCAACAATATAGATAGAGATGCCATGCAATATGGTGTAAATGCAATCTAGTACTCAAATTTGGTGCAAATATACTGAAAACATGCAACAATAGGATACTGATAGGATGCGATATGGTGTAAATGCAATCTAGTACTCTAATTTACTGAAAATATGCAACAATATGGATATAGATAGTATGCGATATGATATATATTCCATCTAGTACTCATATTTGGTACAAATTTACTGAAAATATGCAACAATAGAGATGTCGATAGTATGCGATATAATGTAAATGTCATCTGGTACTCAAATTTGGTACAGATATACTGAAAACATGCAACAATAGGGATATCGATAGTATGCGATATGGTGAAAATGCCATCTAATACTTAAATTTGGTACAGATTTACTGAAAATATGCAGCAATAGGGATATCGATAGTATGCGATATGATATAAATTCCATCTAGTACTCAAATTTGGTACAAATTTACTGAAAATATGCAACAATAGGGTTATCGATATTATGCGATATGATGTACATGCAATCTAGTACTCAAATTTGGTATAAATTTATTGAAAACATGCAACAATAGGGATATTGATAGTATGCAACAATAGGGATATCGATAGTATGCGATATGGTGTAAATGCCATAACCCAAATTTTGTACAAATTTACTGAAAATATGCAACAATAGGGATATTGATAGTATGAAATATGGTGTAAATACCATCTAATGCTCAAATTTGGTACAATTTTACTGAAAATATGCAACAATAGGGATATCGATATAAGACGATATGGTGTAAATGCCATCTAATAGTCAAATTTGGCACAAATTTACTGAAAATATGCAACGATAGGGATAGAGATAGTATGCAATATGGAGTAAATGCCATTTAGTACTCTAATTTGGTACAAATATACTGAAAACATGCAACAATAGGGATATTGATAGTATGCAATATGGTGTAAATGCCAATTAGTACTCAAATTTTGTACAAATATATTGAAAATATGCAACAATAGGGATATCGATAGTATGCAATATGATGTACATGCCATTTTGTACTCAAATTTGGTACAATTTTACTGGAAATATGCACCAATATGGATATAAATTGTACGCAATATGATGTACATGTCATCTTGTACTCAAATTTGGTACTATAGTTTACTGAAAATATGCAACAATAGTTATATCGATATTATGCATTATGATGTAAATGTCATCTAGTACTCAAATTTGGTACAAATATACTGAACATGCTGAAAACATGCAACAATAGGGATATCGATAGTATGCGATGTGGTGTAAATGCCATCAAATACTCAAATTTGGTACAAATTTACTGAAAACATGCAACTATAGGGATATTGATACATGTAGTATGCGATATGGTGTAAATGAAAATTAGTACTCAAATTTGGTACAAATTTACTGAAAATATGCAGAAAAGGGATATCGATAGTATGCGATATGATTACATGCCATCTAGTACCCAAATTTGGTACAAATTTACTGAAAACGTGCAACAATAGGGATATCGATAGTATGCAATATGATGTAAGTGCCATCTAGTACTCAAATTTGGTACGAATATACTGAAAATATGCAACAATAGGGATATCGGTAGTATGCAATATGGTGTTAATGCCATCTAATACTCAAATTTGGTATAAATTTACTGAAAATATGCAACAATAGGGATATTGATAGTATGCAATATGGTGTAAATGCCATCTAATACTCAAATTTGGTACAAATTTACTGAAAATATGCAACAATAGCGATATCGATAGTATGCGATATGGTGTAAATGCGAATTAGTACTCAAATTTGGTACAAAATTACTGAGCAACAGCAGTCGAATACTGAAGGAACATGATGAAAATATGCAACAACAGGGATATCGAAATTATGTGATATGATGAAAATTCCATCTGATACTCAAATTTGGTACAAATATACTGAAAATATGCAACAATAGGGATATC